>JABCRI010000676.1:0-23132 GCA_015143295.1 Tetracentron sinense | reverse complement strand
TTGTGTGATAGTAACTGTGAACTTTTGTTCATAAGTATATTTTAACCCGAGAATGATTCCTTTTTTTTGGTGCCCTCTTTTGCTTACCTTTAGGTTCACATAGTTCAAATGCTTCATCCTTGTGGGCCTGAAAATGGTTTCCACAAAGGGCGGATTGGAGCTTCAGCACCACAACCCGTTTAAGGCTTCTTAAGTTTAGTTTCTACATTGATCATGCAGGATGAAAACATCTTACCAGCTTCCTTTGTGTCCTTGATTGCATATCCTATATAGAATCGATGCCTTCAACAAGTAAAAAAGTTTGTTAATCTCCCAATAAAATAAAGATATATGTGAAAAACGGCTTGCCCTAAACTGGTGTTTGTTGTAATTATCACTGCCTTGTCAAAACCTGAATGAGCACCTTGTTCATGTTCAAAACCGGGATTTTAACAAATAAAACCATGTTTTCTATGAAAGAACCAGGCTTTCAGAAGCTAGAACGTGAAGGCCTCGATGCCCCAGCCTTATGCTCAAATGCAGGCGCTCTATTCGCCTTGGTACATGATCCCCTGCCACTCAAAATGCAGTCTACTTGTATGTCCCCAAATTGTACAATCTCTCACAACCAGCGTTGGGAGTTTGGAGTCAGTAAATTGTACCCTGTCTTCCCCGATTAAGTAGAGAGACTTGTCCGAGAGAAATTCCCAACATCTATACCCCCATTTGATCTTCAACCTCCGATTCCTGTTGAAGGGGACGTTGGACTAAGTTGTATGCTTTCTAACCTCTATGATTTCTCCCCTACAGTACCACATATTATTGTTGTTCTAAATGTGTCCATGAAATCAGGATTACACATTAAATTTGAATGAAACCATACATTGCTACGCACCACTTCTATGGTTTTTTTTTTAAAAATGGTGCTCATCATGCGGATTGATGACAATAGATAGGGTACTAAACCGTTGGAAGCCCAAAAAAAAAGGGGTGCCCGCACCGACCCACTCGAAGTTTCCCTATGTACACTAGTAAGTCAAGGAGCTGGGGAGTTGAACACACAACCACATAGAGCAAACCCGGAAAGCTAGCCAACTCCTGGTGGATAACTTTATTGGTTTTCTATCAATAAATATTACAACCACAAAAAAAAAATATATATTACCCAAACTAAGAAATGGAAAGTTATATGTAGGCCCAAGTAATCGACCAAGTAAAAGTTATATCTTCATTACATTTTATAGCTTTACTGTGCTTTTTTGGGGGGTAAATTGTAGAGCAGTGATTAGCGGACCCATATCTTACCCCCTGTCCTCGTGTCCCTTTTAACACCCCTTTAACCTTGGTTAAGCTTAACTAAATTAAAATTATGATTTTTTTCCTTCTTTTGAAAAACCATAGTAAGAAGGTTGTGAGTGAATCTTAATGAAAGTAGGTGAGTATTTAAAATTGGGCGTGGATCAATGAAGAACAGCCATTCCGTAACAAATGGAAACCCCGGGTGCGCATTACTGTTGATCTGGTCTGGGTGTTAGAATTCATGGTGAGAAAGGAATGGTGCTAGGCATTCCCAGCTGATGAACCACATCCTGTATAGGATTTAGTCTAGGCACCAAGCAAGTAGGAAATGATGTCACGAAAAAGAAGTCTTTTGATCGGATGATCGGAACCGACTTCCGAAATTTTTTAGCTACTTCGAATACAGTAGTCTTGAAATGATAAAACGTGATTATTATAATTTATTGGGTTTGTAACACACCCTAGATACGTAATATTGTATCTTAAAAAAGTACAATCAATTTATTACTTTTGATTGTGGAGGCTCGAATCCTTAATGAATTAGGGTATTTATATATAAAGGGAGTGAGTAGGTCCTAACTCTTACATATGTAGAGGCAAAAGCTTCTCATCTAGCCGTAGAAAAGATTAAAGAGTTGATGACCTCCAACCCAAGTTAAAAAGAGGCTTTCAACTCAAATTCAGAAACACAGGAACTTGTTTACAGTTATGACCAGTAATTGATTATTTATCCTATATAATGTTATTTATTTAAGGGAAAAACTTATTTCCACCCATGTTATGGGTATAGGCTGCCATGTGTCCCTCTTAACACCCATTAATTGCGGTGAAGATTCACTCACCCATAGGATTAATAAATCTAACTTGATTGTTAGAAGAAAAAATTAGAAACCTTAGATTAGTTAAAGTAGGGTTAAAGGGAGGGAAAATGGACATGTGGCACGCATGTAAAGGTGCAAGCGTTCCACCCAGCAGAACTCACGCGGAAAGAATCATGCCCCTTATTTTAATCATATCAGATGAAAAGATCTCGCATTAGTGTGTTTGAATCCATGAACTCAACACTCCGCCTCTTGCTCCAATGGTAGGGCGTGGTTTCTTCTTACGAGAGAGGTCTTGGGATTAATTTCCACCGGGTGATGATTTGCAAGAGCTCTACTTCCTGGCTCTAACCACTATCCATGAAATCTTAAAACAAGTAGAGTAGGAATACTTTGGGTTGAGAATGCAATAGTATCAATGCAAGACATTCTCATAGGGGGAATCTATGAGACTGTTTTGCAGTGGGCAATTTGCAGGAGATGAGTTGTTTCTTTACTTAAACGGAAGCCTGCAAGCAAAAACATCTGATGCCCAGTCTTGACACTGACTTTGATTCCCTCTGTGGGACACAGATTGAAGCCCTTTAAACCAATGTTCTTCTGTAACTAACTAGGGCAACCACAAGAAAGTAATCACAGGCAATTCCAGTAGAAGTAGTGCCACTATTTCTGCAAAACGCAACCAACCTGTTTTTTATATTTCCCTTATATAATGACCAAACTAAACCCTTATTTTAAAGGGGATACAACCAAAAAAAAAGTGGGGAAGTAAATAACAATTGACACTTTCTTCAAAATGCAACTAACCTATTTTTTTTATATTTCCCTTATATAATGATCAACTAAACCCCTATTTTAAAGGGAAAATAACCAAAAAAAAAGGCGGGGAAGTAAATAACAACAAAAAAAAATAATGATGCTGCCCAGGATCGAACTGGAGACCTTTAGTGTGTAAGACTAACGTGATAACCACTACACCACAGCATCATATACATAGTACTACTCAAAATTTTATTTATAATATCTATATTGTTTTAGATTTATGTGTGGAATATATCCTGCAATGTTCCAACTATTTGTTTTTTTTTTCAACAAGATAATATCATTAATTAGCTCAAGAAGGTGCCATAAATCCAATTATAAAAATGAGGAAGAAACCCCACAAGATTCTGAATTGCATTTAGATTTAGGCTCTGAAATTGGATAAGGCTCCATAAGAGCTGATGCAACTAACGAACAGGGTTCGGAATACCTTCCGTTCGAATATATCTGAACTTAAACAGAGCCAAAAGATTCAAGAATGAATAGCAGTGTAAAAGATGTTTGTTCCATGTATTACAGGTATTAAGAGCTTTGAGCTCACAACATTTAACTGAAACTAATTGGATATCCCCAAACAAAACCAACACACTGACACTAGTCATTGCATCCCCCGTGGGACCCTAGAAAATCTAGCTAGATTAACAGCACGCCTGGCCCAATGGATGCTGTTAAACTCAGCCGTGCGAGGGGAATTGGCCCTTATCAAAGATGGTAGAATAACTAGCCCTCAGAGCAAGACACGAAACCCCACATTTGAGGGTTGTCCTAAGATTAAGTCTCGAAGAATTGTAGCTGACATGACAAGCAGTAAAATGATTAGGTTATTAAACACTTACCATGTAATAACCATAACTACTAACAGTCAAATGTTGCCTAGTACGGGGAAAATAAATAATACAACGTTTAGACGGCACCAGTAACAATGTGGCACAGTGCACTATATACTCTGTAGATAGCATGTATGGTAACTGGTAAACATCAACAAACCAATCAAGGACTAGCTGCAGTTGCAATGGGAAAAATTGGATTAGAGAGGAAAAAAAGAATATTGTGTGCCTGAAAACCCAGTTTCACACATATGAAGACCAGTTATTTCTTTTCCAACTGAAATAGCAGTAACAAGAGCAACAAAAGAAAATGGTGAAGTTATCCAGACTCGAGAAAAACAATCCAAGTAAAGGCAAAACAAGGTACAAAAATGGTTCCGAAGGTTCCCCTTCTACTACAAGCTCTCTTTCTCTACCTCTCCCTAAAGTTTTGAAGCGCAAGACATCCTTTGTGCTGCTTCCTTGGCTAAAAGCCTCTCCTTTGCTTTGGTCTTGGCCTGAGATTTGGAACCCATGATACCACCACCCCACTTCTTCCGGTGCTTGTCAAACTTGTCATTGAAGTTAGCCTGGAATAGATTAAAAAAAAAAAGGTTTGAGTTTTGAATATTAAGTGCCTGCAACTTTTGAATCTAATTTAAATGTATCAATCATTCATAATTTTGTCACCTTGATTGCCTCCACAATCTTGCTAAATTCCAATTTATCTTCATTCTTCACTGATGTAAGACACAAAGCAGTGGCCGTTTTCTTATGGACAATCTGTTCAAAAATGACGAAAAGGGCGCCATCATTACATTGGATGTTTATAAATATAACATGGATTATTGAGTGAAATGACCATTCTATAAGTAGAACATGAAAAGGTGAGAGTATCAAACTGCTCCAAGACGTGATTTCCCCTTCACGATCGCATAAGGGATCTACATTTTTCGGCACAAGGCAGGCAGCCAGACAACCAGCTCAATCGGATCAACGTCATGAGCAATAACCACCAACTGGGCCTTGTTCTGCATCGATCATTAATGAAGAAATTGAAGCTAAAATTGTATTGTTTTTTGAATGCTGCAGTGGAACACAGTACCGAGCTAATGCTGGATATCCAAGTTGAAGTAGTGAAATACCATGGGATATCTAACTAGAAAATATAGAAACGTAATTGTTTGAATGAGTTGCTTGTTTAGCTACTCTTCTTTATTGTATTTATAGACATCTTACATAGGTACAAGATCTTTACAGAATACTAGCTTGGGAATACAACCAAGAGAATAACAATCCATAAGGAAAGAAGAATCAAGGAGGATTCTTCTTTAGGTAAGCTATATCCAAAGGATTTGGTTGCCGTGAGCGATTGATGCTCTTTGGATCTGTATGGATCCTCTTTAGATCTGTAGGTAGAGAAAGATGTGTTAATACACCCCCGCAAGTTGATGGCATAGGTGACAACAACTTGGACTTTAATAACTGAAACCGAGGAGCGGAGAGACCCTTTGTAAAGATGTCGGCCGGTTGATTGATGGTGGGAATAAACTGAATCTGTAAATCACCTTGAATAATGCGTTCCCGGACAAAATGATAGTCAATTTCAATATGTTTTGTCCGGGCATGAAATATAGGATTGGCTGCCATATATGTAGCACTCACATTATCACAAAATAATTGAATAGGGGAAGATAGATGAATGTCCAAGTCACGGAGAATATACCGAAGCCAGATGGTGTCGGCAGTAGTGAAAGCTAAGGCACGATATTCGGCCTCAGCACTGGACCGGGAGACAGTCTTCTGCTTCTTACTTCCCCATGAAATGAGGTTGGAGCCAAGAAAAATACAATGTCCAGTGGTGGAGCGACGGTCGTCAGGACTGCCTGCCCAGTCAGCATCAGAGAATGCAGTGAGGTCAAATGTAGAGCAAGGGTTAATATTCAGCCTTGACCAAGAGAACCCTTCAGATATCGGAGGATCCGTTTAGCAGCAATCAAATGGGTGGTCGTAGGATTGTGCATAAATTGACAAGCTTGGTTAATAGCGTATGTGAGATCCGGACGGGTGAGAGTAAGGTACTGTAGACCGCCAACCAATTGTCGATAGGAAGAGGGATCAGCAAGAGGGTCACCATCATGAGTAGACAACTTGGAGTGAGAGGCTACTGGCGTAGAGCAAGGTTTAGCACCAATTAAATCATGTTTTTCCAGAAGACTAAGAGAGTATTTATTTTGGGTTAAAACAAGACCCGAGGAGGAGCGAGTGACCTCCATGCCGAGAAAATAGTGGAGATCTCCTAGATCCTTCATGTGAAATTCCGAATGAAGAGTAGAGATGAAAGATGAGACAATAGATGGAGAATCTCCTGTAAGAATAATATCATCCACATAAAGTAATAGAACCATAGTGCCCGAAGGAGAAGAGTGAATGAACATCGAGTTGTCAGCTTTGCTGCAAATGAACTCATGTGTGAGAAGAAAAGAGCTAAACCGTTGGAACCAAGCGCGAGGGGCTTGCTTGAGGCCATAAAGCGCCTTGTGAAGGCGGCAAACATGATCGGGGAAGGTATTGTCAATGAAGCCTTGAGGTTGCCTCATATATACTTCTTCTTGGAGAGTGCCATGGAGAAAGGCATTGCTAACATCTAATTGGCGAATAGTCTAGGTCTTTGAGATAGCAACAGAGAGAACAACACGAATTGTTGCCGGTTTGACAACTAGACAAAATGTTTCATCGAAATCAATGCCATGCTGTTGATTGAAGCCTTTGGCAACAAGGCGAGCTTTGTACCGTTCTAAGGAACCATCGGCGCGCTGTTTGATTTTATATACCCATTTGCAACCAACAATATTCATAGTAGGGAGAGGTGGAACAAGAGACCATGTTCGGTTGCGAAGAAGAGCATTAAATTCATCGACCATGGCGGTGCGCCACTGTGGAGATTTATGGGCTTGAGTGAAGCATGTAGGCTCAACCAAGGTCGGGGAGACAGAGTGCAATAGAGCTACCGAGACGGGGTAGCGGGTAGCGAGCCAAGCTTTAGGAACCCGAGTCCCATCTTTTGTTCGAGTGATCATGGGGTGCCTTGAGTCAGATGAAGGAGCAGCAGGGACTGAATTGTCCGAGGAGACCATTGTGGAGGGGCCACCAAGATCAACAAGGTTGCTAGGTGGGGCATTGAGTGGAGATGGTGCAATGGGTAGCAGCTGATCTTGAGAGCTAGGTGGGGCATTGAGTGGAGATGGTGCAGTGGGTAGCAGCTGATCTTGAGAGCTAGGAGAAGCTTGAGGTGAGGTGCCAACAATAGAATCAATGTGCTGGAATGTTGTAGGAGCTTGTGGCAAGCTTGCGGTTGGGGAAAATGCACTTGTATGCGGGAGTGAAGGCTGAGAAGATGTAGGGGCATTAGGCGCATTACTATGAGAGCAAGAAGGTTCAGCAACCATTGGTGGAGTTGGTAGAGTAGGCAGGGGGGCAGGAGCAACTGGACCAGTCTTGAAACCAGTGGGCAGGGAATGAACAACACCGGGAATGGAGGTGCGTGAGCTCAGATATGAAGGTGTGGAGGAGCTTGGAGTGCTAGACCTGCAAATGTCACCAAAGGGAAATTGATGTTCAATAAATTTAACATGTCGAGAGATATATATGCGACCAGAGGTGGGATCAAGGCACCGATATCCCTTGTGAGAGGAGCTATAGCCGAGAAATACACAACGAATAGACTTGGGGCTGAGCTTGTCTCGTCTTGTGGCACCAAGAAAAGGGTAGCATTTGCACCCAAAGGCACGAAGAAATTGGTAATCCGGGCGTCGAGCAAATAGGATCTCAAAAGGAGATTTATTTTTGAGAACCGGAGATGGGAGGAGATTAATCAGAAAAGCCGCGGTGGTGAAAGCTTCAAGCCAATAGTTCTTGGGTAACCCACTCTGTGATAACAAGGTATTACCGGTTTCCACAAGATGACGGTGTTTCCTTTCGGCGACGCCATTTTGTTCCGACGTATAAGGACATGATTTGTGATGGGTAATCCCATTGGAAGCCAAGAAATTGGAGAAGGCATTCCCAATAAATTCACCACCTCCATCACTTTGGAAAATTTTAATGCGAGAGGCAAATAAATTTTCTACGAGACATTTAAAAGATTGAAAGCATTGTAGACTATCAGATTTGCGTCGCATTGGAAACATCCATGTAAACCGACTATAATCATCAACAAGAATTAGGTAATAGCGGTACCCAGAAAGGGAGGGAACTGGGGCTAGACCCCACACATCACTGTGAACCAAGTGTAAAGGAGATGGAGCATAGTGATTCACATAATGAAAAGGGAGACGATGACTTTTAAATAAATGACAGTCAGAACAAGAATTCTTATTATTGAAAGGAAAATTAACAGCTTCATTTGAAAGTAAACATTGCATAATGGAAGGAGATGGATGGCCAAGACGTCGGTGCCAAGTATCAAATGAGGAGACCGTGGTCATCAAAGAGGCTTGTGAAGGAGGTTGTTGCACCGGGATTGGATAAAGATCACCAACAATTGGCCCGTTGAGAAGAAGACGTCCCGTGCGAAGATCCTTGATAGAAAAACCCCAAGGGTAAAAAGTGAATGAACAGTTATTATCGCGAGTAAGAGAAGCCACGGAAAGTAAGTGTTTCTTAATGGAGGGAACAAAAAATACAGAATTGAGACGTAATATAGAGTTGGGTGTGGAAAGAGAGGAGTTACCAATACTTGAAATAGGAAGATGGGTACCATTACCAACCATTACACGGTCCGGGCCAGAATATTCGGACATTTGATGAAGAAGAGAGGGATCCGATGTCATGTGGCTTGTGGCTCCGGAATCAGCATACCAATTTTGATCTGAGGGTGTAGCAAGCGACATGGCAGCAAATGTTTGAGACATGGAGTCATCCTGAAAGGAGTGATTAAACCGTTGGCGGCATTGGATAGCCGAGTGTCCAGGGTGTAGACAAATTTGACATGCAATAGGAGAGCGGAGAGAAGCCTTAGAAGTGTCGTCGGGTGAGGCACCAAGGAGACCAGGCTGTGAGTTACAGCCAGGTGGAGGAAATCGACGATTGCCACGTCCACGTAACCCACGAGACCATGAACGGCCACCACGAGCGCGCCCCCTTGATGGCGGGGCAGAATGTTTATCAATATAGAGTGCAGTGGGGGCTCCATCGAAAGAGGGAGGTTGCTGGAAATTGGTGAGGCGTTGTTCTTGAACAAGGAGGCGTGATCGGAGCTCAGCGAAGGTGATGGGTTCAACACGATTGGTAATCGCGGTTGTGAAGGATTCATACTCATAAGGGAGGCCTCCCAAGGCGCTCATAACCAGATCACGGTCTGAAATTTTATCTTGGACAGCAGACAAGGCATCCGAGAGGGCTTTCAATTGATTCAAATACTCGGTGATGGAAGAGCTGCCTTTGCGCAGAGTTTGGAGCTTCAACCGAAGCTGCATAGTGCGAGCATGGGACTGCTGGGTGAAGGAGCTTTCAAGGTAGTCCCATATTGTCTTCGAGGTGGTGAGTTCGACTGTTTGAGCGAGAATAGATTCACTCAAAGTGGCGTTAATGCAATTGGTAACATATTGATCGCCATGCCTCCAAACCAGAAAATCTAGATTAGGAGTGCCATTAGCAAGTGTGGTGGGTGGGGCCGAAAAGCTACCATCAACGTAGCTGACTAAGTCTTGAGAAATAAGAATGGGGAGAAGTTGATTTTTCCAAAGAAGATAATTCAAATCATCAAGTTTAAGAGAGATAAATTGCACAATATTGGAGATATGGTGGGAATGAGGGGTGAGAGGTAGGGGCGTGGAGACCTTGGTGGAAGAAGGTGTGAGCGGGAGGGAAGTATGGGCTGGAGAATCATCTGCAGGAATGGAGGCCATGCTGTGAGGCAGGGAAGAGAAAGTGCCAAGGATTAGAACTTGGTTACTACTGATACCATATAGAAACGTAATTGTTTGAATGAGTTGCTTGTTTAGCTACTCTTCTTTATTGTATTTATAGACATCTTACATAGGTACAAGATCTTTACAGAATACTAGTTTGGGAATACAACCAAGAGAATAACAATCCATAAGAAAAGAAGAATCAAGGAGGATTCTTTTTTAGGTAAGCTATATCCAAAGGATTTGGTTGCTGTGAGCGATTGATGCTCTTTGGATCTGTATGGATCCTCTTTAGATCTGTAGGTAGAGAAAGATGTGTTGATAGAAAATACAGTAAAGGAAAAATACTAATAAAGTACAAGGGGGCATTTACATTTTTATATTGAGCCAGTAATTATAACAGAAAATTTAGGCCAAAAATTAGGTAAAAGAAAAGCTAGCTAAAGAGCTACCAACTGAGATCCATTTCCACACATCATCCTTGAAATCAATTACACTGCCCAACAAACTTTACAACAATATCCATCTAATCAAACAAATCAATTCGAATGTTTGACCAATGAATAAATGTTGTTAAACACTCACAGATGTCAAATATATGTACTTAGTGACAGCATCAGGTAATAATAGCAAAATAACTGAAATTACCTGCTCAATGAGGTAGGTAATGTGATTAAGGCCATATTTGACAACAATAGGCTTCTTGGACTCCACAGTCTTACGCGCAAGCTCTTCAGAAGCCTTTCCTTCTTAGCAACCTTGTCCTTGATCGGGTCTATATTTTAGCAGCATCTTGAAAAGATTTGTTGCTACAACATAGAATGTCAAATAGGTAGATATGTACAACTACTACATATGACCGGTTCCCAAAATGAGAGAACATAATGTTGCAACAACGCTTGATACCATCTGGAGGCATTACTCATGATCCATACATGCTGGTATTTAACCACAGGTAGTACACCTGCAAAAGCTGGAAAGAGAAAAGGCCATCTGGATGCATTACTCATGACCCATACATGCTAGTAAATTAATTTTAATTTAATTGTACTATTAATTAATTAATTAATTTTGTGCAATAACTCTAAATAAAAAGTATAATTTCACTTTTTGTTTTACATTCCACAGGTATGAACTACACTTATCAAAATTAATTTATATTATTGCATGTCTTCTCCAACTCGATAATATTTTCATTCATTTTTTCCCTATGATTGGTAACAAGATTAACCAATCAAAAGAGAGTACAAAAACGGCAGCTGCCCAAAAGCAAGGGATCTGCGAAACAATAAAGGAGAAGAAAAGAAGCAACAAATTAGCAAAATAATACATACAAAATTAGGGTGGGTAGTGCTCACACCACAGACTATAGCTATCCACCCCTCCTTGGCTAAAGAATCTGCCAAGTCGTTCGAAAATCTCTAAGTACAAAAAGATAAACTTCCTTGGGAACCATAGCCCAAAGTTCTCGAATGGAATGAATATAACCCTCCTTAGTGGCCCACACACAGATCACTCTAGAATCACCTTCAATAATGTTGGGTAAAGTCAAACTCAATGGCATGAATAATGCCCCCTTTGATGGTTTGAGTTCATAATACCTGCTGAAAGGGAAAAAATTCCGTACATGCCACGCGTCTGTTTTTGCTCTGCTGGTAGAAGAATGATAGCAAAACTCCACCTGTGAATGAGCCTGAGGGGGCGGGTGTGCACCCTGAAATAAGCTCCGATGATAAAGTCAGTATAAGGCACATAGCACAGTATAAGGCACAAGACACATGAACATATTAGTATAGAGATACTTATCGTGAGGGCACTGGGCATATGCACTTGAGGACGAGCTCTGGTGAGGCACTGGGTATATGCACTTGAGGACGAGCTCTGGTGTTATGCTCTGGAGACTGTAGCTCAGGAGGCACAAAGAGTATGACTCAGACAACATAGCTCGTACAAGGCACTGACAACGTAGCTCAGAAGGCACTGACAACGTAGCTCTGATAAGGCATTGGCAACGTAGCTCAGAAGGCACTGACAACGTAACTCGGATAAGGCACTGAGGACGCAGCTCGGAAGGCACTGAGGACGTAGCTTAGATAAGGCACTGGCAACGTAACTCGGATAAGGCACTGACAACGTAGCTCGGATAACGTGCTCTGATAACGCAGCACGGATAAGATAGCTCGGACAACGTAGCTCTGATAACGTGCTTTGATAACGTAGCTCTAGCTCGGATAAGGCACAGATAACGTAGCTCGGATGAGGCACTGGTAACGTATACGTTGTGCATCAGTTGTGCAACAGACAACGGGTACGTTGTACAGCAGACAACGTGTACGTTGTACAGCAAACAACGTGTACGTTGTACAGCTCACGACGGGTACTTTGTACATCAGACAACGGACAACGAGCCCGGCGCTATGCACAACACAACATGACAACGGATTCGGCACCATTCACAGCATCAGGCACAAGTTCAAGTGTGATTGCACTCACCAGATGATCAATTGCAAGACCGTGCAAGTGGCAGTGTGACCATTCATGGAGAGCATCAGGCAGACATGACCTATTTGAGAGAATCTGACGGCCATAAACGCTTGTGAGGCCACAAAGAGCATCAAATAGCCGGATAACACCAAAGGAAGATGAAAGAATCAGGGGAGTGGCCATCTACACAGCACTTCGGGGTAGGGGTGTGAGTGACTCAAGCTTCTCAGATCTCCTTCTTCCTCTTCCTCTTCCTCTTTCTCTTCCTTTTCTTCTTCTTCTCTTGATCTCCTCTCTTGCCTTTCGCACCATCCTCCTTGCCTTTCGCACCATCCTCTCTGCCTTTCGCACCATCCTCCACCATCCTCTTTGCCTTTCGCACCATCCATCTCTCTTCTTCCTCTGCCCTTTCTCTCCTCCCTTGCCTTTTGCACCAGCCATCCCTTTCTCTCTGGTGATTCTTGCTTATTTACAGGCATTTTGAGTCATCATGACTTGTGCAGTCATGATAAGATCACCTGTCAGACAACACTCAAGTGAGCCAGCACATAGCCCAAGTGGGCTTAGGTCGGCTAAATTGTCAGAATTTGTGAGCATGAGAAATCCCTATTTTACCCCTTCTTTTTACTCCTTTTTACGAATTTTATCCGTTACACCTGCTAAACTCGATTATCTTCGCCTCTCCCTGACCCTCACTGTCTCTAATAGTAATAACACCACCCCCCCCCACCCACCCCCCCCACAAAGCTTGCTGAACTACTGACAAAATTCAATTTGAAAGTATCATCTAAAGGAAGTCTCCAGCTAGGCCGAATGGGCGGGAGAAAGTCACTGACAATGTGATCACCCTATGGTCCCCGATAATTTCACTGCACGAAATGCCTTGGAATAATGATGGCGTAGATACCCAAGAGGCCACACGAGAATGGATCCTCTCAATAATGCACGGAAAGGTGTTCTTCCCACACCCAGAATCTGCTGCTAACCCAATCACAACCATCTTGGCTTTCCCAATTGAGCATGAGATCTCACAAGGGTTGCTGTGACCTCTCTTGTATATTTTCTTGGTAGTTGTAGTAGATTTTATCTGTCTTTGGTGAAAACCCAAGTAGGTCTTTGTTGGGTGGAGTTTGAACAGATTGGATTGAGAGAATGGGTTGTGTATAATGCAAATTTCAAATTTCTTCTTTTAGAAGATTCTGAGAGGAGAGGAGATGATCTAGATGGGTCTGTGAATTTTTAGCCGGTTTTGAGATGAGACATTTAGGAAGGTTTTGCCTATTTTCCTTTGATTTGTAATTTTATCTTACCCGGGAGAGGGGTATCTTTAAATTTAAGGGTTTAACTTAAATCACGCCCACGAGTGCTTGACTCCAATTATCCAACCGCATATCTTTGCTGGAAATTGACGTTGTATCCAAGCAACTCTGATATCTTCACCATCTTCTCCACCTTTGGCAAGGTCACCAAGGCCACTATCCTCAAGGAAAACGTCTCTCACACCAAGGCATCGCCTTCGTAATCTGTCTCGCAAGAAGAAAAAAACACATAACTTTAAGTTCTTTTGGGTTTTTCCGATAAGTTAGTCTATGGGTACTCCCAAATATACTCTCCAATCCTAATAGTTTAAAACCAACCATTAAGGGTCAGGATTTGAGTTCGCTTATTTTGTCTTTTCTAATGCCACATCAACTCTAATCCTAACAATTTTAATAATTGAGATAAACGGTCATGATTTGGAAGTATCCCTAGACTAATTCTTTTCCAATAGGCAAAAGAAAGAAGACAAGGGCTTTTATATTGGTGTTTAATCAGCATTTAGTGGACACCCCACCTTTTGCGTGAGTGGTAGGGAGGGGGAGGTCTGGGGATCTAATACCCCCTCTGGGTACGAGTAACAAGAGCTCCACTACCTATGCTAACTTCTGACCGACCGACTCTACTGACGTAGGAAAATGATATTGACTACTCAAAAAAAAAAAAAGAGCATTTAATGGTCTGCGCCTAACAGCACCCTT
Source organism: Tetracentron sinense (assembly GCA_015143295.1). NCBI lineage: Eukaryota > Viridiplantae > Streptophyta > Magnoliopsida > Trochodendrales > Trochodendraceae > Tetracentron > Tetracentron sinense. The sequence continues at coordinate 8,991 of JABCRI010000676.1, read as the reverse complement.
TTAAAATTTAACTGATGGTAAAAGTAATCAATTAAAGTAATGACACATGCCATTTCATTAGAGAGAGAATATGAAAGCAGGAGAGTAAGGCTAGCATGTTGTTTGCCGGTTGGACCGGTTGGTTGAAATAGAAATAGAAATAGAATACAGTTTCGTACCCGAAATAGAAAAAAAAGTAGAAGTCGATCTCCTTGGACTTGCTATCTTCGAATACGCGATTCAGACAGCGTTAAATCCCTTTCTTTCTTTCATTTATTTTCTTCTGAAGAGAAGAGAAGAAACGCGAACGACAGAGAGCTTCCAACTTCTAAGGGCGAGGCGAGGGTTTTCTCCCAACTGGTAATTTATTTCCATCTCGAATTACCATATATTTGATCTCTACAACTCATTCAGGTCTCGATTGTGGAAATCAATTTTCGAATCCTCTGTCAATTGACCTACTATTCCCAGAATTTGATGTGATTTTCTTCTCATTTTCTCGATTTACAAAAAAAAAAAAAATTAATTATTTAGGGTTTATCGTTTATTCGCGAGTTCATAGCTACATATATATTTAATGATAATGGAAGCAAAGGGCATTGTTTTCTTATCCCTCTGGTTTGGGAATCTTGGGGTTTTGGAATTGCAAATCTGGAATTTTCTTCAAGAGATAGGTTTTAAGTCAGGAAACATGAATTATACGTAAAAGATACTTTTATTTCCCAATTTCTTAATGTTACTCTTTGCGTTTCCCTGGATTCATTGTTTCTTTCCTGTATTCTTTTGGCTCACGATTCATCTATCTGGGAGTCTTGCTATATACTGTTTATCTCTTTGTTAAATTAGATATATAGGTATCATTTACAGTACTAGATTGGTAATTTTTGTTCAATGTAGTTTTTGAGTATGGACGAAGGCCATATAAAGTCCTTCAGAAGAGGACAATATGCATATTTTCAGACCTTTTTTGCCTTCCCTCCCTCAAATGGTGAAAATTTTATAAATAAACATAAAAAATAGATACAGTCCAGTTGAGAGGAGTTGATGTTGTACTTTACGTACATGTTGGTTCATTTAAATTCAAAATATAAAAGAATGGAATTGTATGAATAGTTACTAAATAATTGCTCAAAACCAGTAGAAAAACAAATAAATTAAGTTTTGTCATAATAAAAATGGCAACATGTATCTAACACGTCTGATGCAGAAGACCTTTTGGAAAGGAGTTGTTGGTGTCACATAGATCGAGTATACTATGTTTTGATTCTTTTGACCATTCAATTGGGGTTTAAAATTTCTTTTCCTTATGATCTAATTATTGTTCTTACTATGTACTTGTTCTTTGGCAGGATCCTTAATTAGTTTATATATGGGTTATCTAAACCCTCTTGATGGTTGAATAATAGCGGGGAAGAGGAAATTTATAATCGAATTTAGGGAGACAGATTATTCAAATCATTACTACCGGTGACATACCAGTGAAGATTCTGAATATTGCTCCAGCTGATTATATCCCATAATATTCGACATATTTCTTAGGTATTTTCTTATTCTGCTGAAGTAATCGAAAGGAAAAACAGGATGTCAAGGGGTCAATCTCTATCAAAACTCAGTCTGTGAGAACCTTAGAAAGGTGCAAGACAAACAGAAAAAGCGATAATATTGTCTTCATTGATATTGATGGTGATAATTTCCACAATGTTATAACTGTAGATGTTCCGGAGTCTTTACAACAGACACTCCTAGGTTCCAGGAAATTGAGAGAAGACAAAAAGCTGCCACCTGGGAGTGTAATTAGCATTGATGATGATGAAAGTAGTGATGCTAACAGCATTGCTAGTGGTGTTGAAGGTGGTGGTGATCAAGATAGTGATGCCACCTCAAGCAAGGGATCTCGTACTGCCTCCAGCCAGTCACAAAACTCCGTAGAATCAGATGATGAGTGTCAGTTCATCGGGGAAATAAAATCCCCTTTGAAGTTATCAAGGTGCAAGCGGACTTACACCAGGACAATGGCCTCTAGATTTTGTTATGGTTTAAATCCCATCTCTGGCAGTCTTTCATCTGAATGTGATACTTCGGATTGTGAGCTTATGGAAGATCCTTCTGGAAAATTCGTGAACAGTGGATAAAAGCTTCTTTAAGGAAAAAGATTTTTGAGGATGTCTTGACTGATCAATCTGGTCCTGAGGATCGGGCTAGTTCTTCTGGATCCCAATCGAATTCTCAAGAAAATGTTGAAGTAGAAAACACGGCTTACAAACATGCAGAAGCACCAGTTTCTTCTAGTTCAAGCAATGCAAATGATGAAAAAGAGAACTTACCGACATTTACAGTGACTGGTGATGTAATTGTTGGAGATACTTCTCTCAAACCTGATGGTAAGAGTTCTTTGGAAGATTTGGATCAGAATGTTGAGCAGGAAAATCCTTCATGGTATAAAACTCAGTCATGGGAAAAGTCACAATTTTCTCATAGAAAGGCTAGTGTTCATAACAGAGAAGATTCTTCCTTTAGTGTCAATCATGGTAGGGCAACTTGTCGAGACAAAGAAGAACACATTTTTCGAGGACCTTCTCTGTGGTCTACTAAAGAACAGGGTGAAAGACGATTTAATTATGCAAGAGCTTGTTTTCAGGATAAAGAGGAAAACATTCCTGGAGAACCTTGTATTTTCTATGCTCAATCAGGGCATGACGAACATTATGATCACAGCAAGGCTAGTTTTCAGGGTGAAAAGGCTTCCTTGGGCATCATAAAACAGTCAGAGGAAACACAATTTGTTCATGAAAAAGTGAATTCTTGCGACAAAGATGAAGGTATTCGTCACGAATCTTCTTTTCACAACACTCAGTTTTCGAAATCAAAATATGAAAGAGGTAGTTTCAAGGGAAAAGGGAATCCAGTTTCTGGAGAACAGTCTTTGTGCAATACTCGACCAAGTGATGAAAGACAGGTTAATCATGGCATAGCTTGTTCTGTGGACAGAGTTGGACCAGTTCTCGGGGAAACTTTCTTCTGCTACACTCAGTTACGGGGGGCGAGTGAAGACAACCATGAAAGAGCCAGTTGTCGGGACAAAGAGAAACCAGTTTCTGAGGAACCATGTTTATACGACAGTCAACAAGATGAAACACAGTTGAGTCATGGGAGAGCTTGTTTTAAGGAGGTAAAGGAACCGCTTCTTGAGTCTATGCCCAACAGTCAACCACAGGAGGAGAGGAATCCTCTGTTATATGCTTCAGGTGGGGATGGTCCACCTGATGTTCAGAATTATATGATTGTCGAAAGAGAAAAGCTCAAGGAGACGGATGAGTATAAGCGTGCTGCAGAAGAAGAATGGGCATACAGGAAGCAACAGTTGCAAATTCAGGTTTGGCATCTACGAGTTTCTTCAACTAGCTGCATCTCCATGTGGTTATGAGTTTCTCCAATTCTGAGTCTCTTCAATGCAATTGCATACATCTTGTGAATTGTGATTATAGATTTTTGCCATTTGGTCACATGAAACATTTGCACTTTTTCATGTAGCTTCATATTTTCCTTTTAATCTGCTGTTACTTATTTCTGGCTAGCAATTTTGTTTACTTTTACCAGTGGGCTAGCTTTTTACATCTAGCTCCTCTATATGCTGGAACGATATTAATTGTCATCTGAAATTTTTAATAATTCTACCCTTAAAAGCGCACAACATGGCAGAAGGAAGAGAAGAGGAACTCAGAAGGAAGAAATTAACAGGATTTTATTCACATGAGTTATACTCCTTTCATTCAATTATACTTGTAAATTGGTTTTATAAATTAATTTATATGCATGTGAATGTGTAGTTTTGTACTACAAAAAAATAATGTATAGATATGTAAGAATAAAACTTATGATCATAAACTGGAAAAGAGGATGGAGAAGTACTGCTTCTCATAATATGTATTGTTACATCATACATGTACATGATATTATGCGCATGTTATAATGAAACATGTTTCGTTCAGCGCACCTACTCTTACTAGTTGTCTGGTCTCACTCAGCCTGTCAGCCACATACTCGGCGACTCACCTATTTGTATATACATACATCTCTGTGTGTTTGTGGCTTATAAACATTAAGCAGGGAAGATAAAATTTGAAAAGTAATTCATTCTAGTATTCTACCATGTCTTCGACTGAAGAGACTGCTCTAGCATGTTCTGGGATAAGAGTTTATCCAAAACTTCGGGATTTCAGGGGAACAATGGATGGTCATATATTTCTGTAAAATGTAAACAAATATAACAAATGATTTAGTTACCTGTATTTATAGAATAATTATAATTTGGACAAAAATTGCTTAAGATTTCCTAAAACACCTGAAGTATTTAGAACCTTAGCAAATATAGTGAAGTATAACTGAAGTCCTATAGATAACTGTCCACATTTGCTGAATGCATGCTTTTATCCGTGGATCTGAAACCTTAACTACTGTGGGAATATGAAGGACCTTAGTCATCCATTTGTTGCACACCATTAGTCTATAACTACTGGATTTCATTATCTGCATTTGATTATTAAAACTATGCAGCATCATGCATAAAACAATTGTCCAACTTTTTAGAATGCATAGATATACATAAGTTCATTGTCAATGAGAAGTAATGATGTCAATGCTCTGAGGGTCATGAACTTCATCCGACATACAACGGACTTCTTCTTTTGCAGGCAGAAGAAGCTCATCGGTTGCGGAAGAGAAAAAGGGAGCAAACTATGCGTTTATTAGACATGGAGAGAAGACAAAAACAACGGGTGGAAGAAATGAGACAGACACTAAAGAAGGTTTGGATTTGTACTGCTTTTCTCATTTTTCTTCATCAAGGCTTCCTTTTCCTCATCTTCTTTGAGCTTTTTTCTGTCTTTGACTCATCTTCCATTTTCCTTGCATTTTTGAACTGTTCATTTCTCTTCGTGCTAAGCTTAGTAGGACATGATTATGTATCGTGGAAGCGATAGCCTTGATTAATCAAAGAATCGACCTTAATCATCAAAATCTCCAAATTGAATATTTTGGATAAAGGGGTACTTTGGTAATTTATCACTCAAAAACCAAGGTCTCAATAATGATATATGAGTAAAGTTTTAGGTCTGATCCAATTTGCAGGTTGATCTGGGTAATCTAGGTCAATCTGTTAAGTACCCAACGGATTCATGATGTAACTGGAATTTTGGTAAAAGATGCAAACTTCAAATTAAATCTAAGGTTTTTGTTTTAGAATTCAATTGAGGCTCAATTGGCGTTATATGAACAGTAAGGATAAACCTAATAAACAATTGAATGATCTAGTTCAAAGGTAGGGTTTAATTTTCAAATTTCAAGAATTATTCAGTTATCAAATTCCAAAATTTAGGGTTCTCTATCCAAAACTCGAATCTGACGCAAAATAAAGGTTTTGGATGATAGGGTTACTTCAATTGGGCTGGGAAACTATAAAATCTTGGTTCCATGATTGAAGATCATAATCTCGGATTCTTCCTCGTGTAGGTTTAGTCCACTTGGGATTCTTCAATCTTTTGATTTAAACACTCAAGCAATATTCAAACAAGTTGCAACCAAATAATCACTGATTAGCATCAGTAAGATATCAAGTAATAAGCTCCTCTTATTAAGTTTAATCTTCAACTCAAAATAAACTTATAAAGACTCAACTCAAGGCCTATATATAAATTGCCAAAAATTACTTCCTATTTCTATCCTAATTCTAACTTAGAAACTTCTAATACTATTGACTCTTTAAACATAAAGAGAATATTTGACTTCTAAATCAAAAGAAGATCGAATAAAATAAAATAATTCTAATTTAAAGTAAAACACTGTACTAATGCACTTTGAATTAAGCACAACAACTAACTAAAGCCTAAAGTAAATCTGGCTCATTTAAGAAGCTGGCTCATTAGGGAATATAAAGCCAACCGTATGGCCCCATGTGGGTCCAGGTGGGGCCCACAATAGGGGAACCCCTAATTTTATGGGTTTCCCCTTTACGAAATTTAGCTCCGGCATCACATGAGCATTACACTTTCTCCAGTTTTTTTTTTCCTGTTTTTTTTTTTTCTTTCTGATCATGTTATTTTATATATTCCATGATTCCAAATTCAGGATGAGGAAACTATAAACTTGAAAGAGCAGCTTCGTGTTGAAGTAAGGAAGGAACTTGATAAACTGGAAATGAAGTGTAATGATATGGCTTCACTACTTCGTGGCTTAGGAATTCATGTAGAAGGTGGTTTCTATCCTTTTCCTCGTGAGGTAAGTTACATATGTTCCATATTATTGCTTGAAATTCTAATTTCCTAAATTATGAAAATGAATATACTGACTGAGGCTAATGTAGTCCATGTAATTCAATTTCATGGATTTAAAAGATTTTATTACTAGTCGTCAAAATTTGTTCGTGTCACAAAATGCACATGCTGCATCTCTTTTTTTTATGTAAGAAATTGAATCACTTAGGCTGGTTCTTCACTATTTTAGTCACCACTGAAACTTGTTTTCGTGATCCATCATCAGCATTTTGATAGATTGATGCTAACATGGAAGCAGGGTCATTTTACATATTTTGTTTAATGATGAGAACTGAGATCGTTGCCTCAATTTGTGTCGTCAAATAGAATAAGAATGTCCTTTCTTTTCATTAGTTTCTGTTTGAAATTTAAGCATTGATGTGGTTTACCAGAGTGTGTTAGTGGGTGTGAAGGACTTAGAATGGAGGGCAAAATCCATATAAGAGATGTAACCAACGGAAACTCACACAGACTGCCTCTTTCCATGGGTTGGCAGGAAGATCACAGATGGGAAGAATTTGGGATTTATTTATTTGTTTACTTAGTGGCATTTTGCACAAAGCCACTGATTCCCCAGTATCATTAGTGTACTGTCCATATTCCTACTTGTGGAGCATGCTGGGTTTGGATAAACGGTTATTTAGAAAATGTCACAGATGTGCATAGTATTAGTTGGTTTTATTTATTGGCTAGGATGTGGAAATTCACACAGACTGCCCCTTTCCACGGGTTGGCAGTGAAGACCACAGATGGAAAGAAAATTTAGAATTATTTGTTTGTTTACTTGGTGGCATTTTGCACACAGCTCACTAATTTCCCCAGTATTATTAGTGTACTGTCCATTTTCCTATTTCGTGGAGCATGCTGGGTTTGGATAAACAGTTATTTAGAAAATGTCGCAGATGTGGATAGTATTAGTTGGTTTTATTTATTGGCTATGATGTGATGGCCCCAGTGGTAAATTAAGACACTACCATCCAATACTGACGATCAGGTATGGGAATAAGGACATATTGTTCCTTTTCATGACATCATCATACTAATATCCAGCGTCTAGGATTTGAGCGAGCAATCTATTAACTTACCACTAGGACTTGTCGAAATTTAACGTTATAAGAAACATCTGCTACCAGACATAGTCATCAAGTCGGAGTTGGGGAATTATTTGGCTAGGGAAAAACTAAAAAACATCGGCAAAATTGTGACAACTTAGAGAAAAATTGGGAAAATGTGAGCGAAAAAGAAAAGATTACTAGAAATTTATTCACGAATTTTTGAAAAAGTCCATTCGTGATATCAAAAAATCTTTTATTATCGTGACCTTTTGAAAAAACGGAGAACTTACTGAAAAAAAGAGAGAGGGAGAACCTTAGTACTATGCCACACAGGGCTATAATGCCTCAGTGGTCCTCCAGTTTTAATGCATTTTGTGGGAGAACCTCTTAAATTATTATATTTTTTAATTGAAAAATTGACAATCTAGAAGTGTAAGTCTATGGGTACTTCCCGACGGTGTACTCCCCGAAAGGCCGAATCTTTTAATTCATTATTACATTTCCAGATTAGAGTTGATTTGACAATTAGAAAAGACCAAATAGCAAGCCAAATCTAGGCCCCTTATTGGTTTTCCTAGATGGGTTTTGATTTTGGAGTACCCAATAACTGACTACCTCTAGATAAGTGTCATTAATGGAAGACCGCAAGAAGAGTAAACTTGATACTTGAAAACTTCTGATATGCGCCAACTCCTGTGTACCCCTTATTTGCCATAAATGTATAGCGTTGATTCCTAAACTTTGTAATTTACAAAAAAGTAAAATATACTTCCCCAACATTTCTGATAATTTTTATTGTAGTAACTGCTGGCCACGCAATAGTTTTTAGTTACCCAAGCTCAGGGAAATAATTATTACAATTCCGGGTGGTGTGGGCGTGTTATAATAAAGCTCCTGCCACTTTGCAGAAAATATAAGAATTAAGCAAATAAAACTCATCACACACACATAATCAATCCCTCGTCAAGCCTTGAATCGTTGGCACCAAGCCGTATCGACAAGCAAATGAAGAGATTTTTTCATTGGGGCTGAAATGCGTACAGTGTTAGAAACAAAATCACTTAAACAAGTATTCTTTAGGTGTATGGATATGTGTGTGAACACGTGTGCGGGGACAACATAGATGGGTAGGGGCGTAACATACATGCCATCAATGTAATGGTTAAGTGAGATTGTTACGGCAATGAAACCGTATTTGAAACCTTGCTTACCACTCCTCTTTCCTCTACACACAAACACCCCCCCACACCACATAGAGGTACTTAATTTGAACTATAGCCTTTTAGTGGGGGCAGCCGCTACATAACCGTGGACCGTCGTTTGACTCTCAGAAATCATAAAATGGGCTTTTCTAGAAACCCCCGATGCCAATCATGCATGAATCGCTAAGGATCCCATTGTCCAACATTAATTCCTTCATATGTCAGTTGGGCAAATACTTTCCATGAGGTTGACAAGGATGGGATATCCTCGTTTCCCAAAACTGGCCGGTGGGGGCCCGGCAATCCTCCAGGACCCCAAAGAACTCGATTACGCCCATGACTATTTTTGTCTATGTAATGGTTTTGGTGTAGACCGTTTATGTTTGTGAAACCATTTATGTAGAACCCTCATCTCTCTCTCCTCCTCTCTCTCTTCTCTCTCTCTCT
>JABCRI010000675.1:0-69352 GCA_015143295.1 Tetracentron sinense | reverse complement strand
CCCACTTTTGTAGACAGACAATTGATGTATAATAGGATGTGATTTTAGTTGTTGATGGATATTGTAATGACAGGTATAATATGCTTTTTGGGCGCATCTGATAAATGTTAAATTCCGCAAGTTAGCGGGGTTTAGTCTTCCACGTGTGGGAGTGACGAACGGCGCGCACATCTCGGAACGCTGATTACCTAGGCACGGGTTTTGGGGCGGTTCACACTTTAGGCCTCGATCTGTGGTCGTATTTTGAAGAACACACAACACTGAGATAATGAATGGTTCGCGGGGGGAGAACAATATAGAGAATAGTGGATTACTATTTCCTTTTTCCTGGTCCATAAAGGAGTTAAAATGCATTAGCCAAACTTGAATCAGGTGCCGAAGCGTCCAAGTGATATGGTCTCTGGTGAGGTGATTACTAGGTGTTGCTTTAGCGATGCCTAGGAGACCAAAATTTTACTTTTTTGGCTTGACATTAATATAAATCCTCGATCCAAGCGATAGATGTTCTGGCCGGCGAGGCGGTGACATAGGCTGTAGCCCTAGGAAACATTTTTTTTTCGACCACACGAGACTACACAACTGTTCATCAGTGGAAAATGACCTAGGGGAGTTGGAGGTTCTGAGTTATCTTTTGTTTTGACACATCTTGAGCTGTTTTTTTTTTGAAAATATATTTGAGCTAAAGTTAACAAATTCAAGCTGATTGAGACGGTTTTATCTTCTTTATTACATGAGGAAGCTCCCCTATTTTGTGGCATAAAATGCTTTAGTACCTATCAAAACATTCAAGAGTAATGATATCGAAAGGACATCAAAATCCTAAATTTACATTTGCCTATTACCATTTTAGAGAATCAAAGTGGCAGAATGAAATGATGTGAAAAGGATGATGGATACAAAGCCTAACAAATAACATGAAACTTCTTAGTCACAAAACATAAACGTCCAAATTTGGAAAGCACTACTGATATTATTGATTGCCAAATATTTATATTATATGCAATTATAGATTAAACATTAAAAAGATTACACCAATTCTTCAACATGACTAGACATGTCCAAGAATTTCCTAAAGTAGACCCTACAAGAGTCAATGTTTGTTTCTTCTTCACTATACCTGTCCACTGTAATGAAAGCATGAAAAAATCCTAGTCAACAGTTCTGTAATTTTCAAATCGGTGCTGAGACATTATCTAATAAAATAGCAAAAACTATGTGAAAATAAGCAATGGTATAAGAAGGATATACAACATGAACAGGCTTCACAGAAATTCTGATACATTATTTATTAAGGCACAATACACCACATTCTGGGAAGAATAAACAAGGGTGATACCACTATCAATTATTGCCCTTTTCTGTCTTCCTGTATCAACTACATCAGTGGAAGTTGTAGAAAACAGTTCGTGTAACCCTAATTGCCTTCCATATGACAATTGTAATGTGGCCTAAAAAAATTGAAGAAAATCGATAATAGTGGAACTCCAAAAACCCTTCGCAAGATCTTCATGATTGACAAAAGAAGAAACTAAAACCTTAAACAATTATGTGGTCAGTAGGCAATAGTGCATGTACACTAAATCAGGTACGTTTAAAAATATAAGAGAAACAATACCTGTTGTGCACAATTCAACGAGAGATGAAAGAATTCGATTGGTAGGTCAGATGATCATGTCTAGAGTTGTTCACTTGTCTTAGATGTCTTCGTGAAATGGGTAGAAGAAACAAGGTTCACTACATATAGTTCAATTGTGATAATAGTGAAGAAAAATTTCAATATGCATTGTAATATTTGTTATTAAATTTGAAGAAAAATTTCAGCCATGTTTATGTCTTGTTCGCTGTAAGTGTTTACGTTAGTTGGTTTAGATATGCAATGTCACCTGTCCAAGTCTCATTTGAAAACCAACATGGGATTTTGGGGAGCTACTTGAGATGGTGTTATAAGAGCAAAGGCTTGGTTCATTTAGGAACAAGGAGACATGTGCACAATTTCGAAAAGTAACTCATTAATAAAAAACTAGAGTTGTTTTAGGGCTTCAGACTTAAGGTTTAGCCTTTCTTGAACTTTCCGTCTAGAAGACTATGGTTTATTGTTTGCTCTCGGATAATCAGATATGAGGCATGGTGGGGGGTTTAAACGAGGAATGGAGATCAGGGTTAGAGGAAAACGAAGAAGAAGCTCAAAGGGCAATGATCGCTGATCTTTGACCAAATCTTAGGGTCCATGCGAACAGGCAATCTGGAAGACTAGACAGCCTACTTGCTATCCTACAGCTGAACCTACACTACACTCTTATACATAGAGCATCAGGGGGGATTGAGGGCATTACGAAGGGTTGAGGCCTCCGGTATTTTATAGGAAGCACAGAACTTAGTAGCTTGCAGAATCGTTGGTAATGGAGGTACGAGAAGATCTTCTCAATCTTGGCACCCACTGAAGCAAAGAAGGTCACTTGGCTGCCTTCATCATGGAAGGCAAAGCAGAGAATGGTGGAGGCAGCCGCCACCATGAACTAGGAGGAATGACTAGGGCCAGGGTCAAGTTGGTCATGGAAGAGAGTTTCTTGAGGTCTGTGACAGAAGTAATGACAGTTGTATTCAAAGGCAAAATAGAAGTAGAGCTCCTCACTTTAGAGCAGGGAGCATGACTGTAGTTGAATATAAAGCAAAATTTTCAGAACCTCTAGAGGTCTTACCGCACATATGATTGCAACTGAGGGCAATATGAAAAGAACCGGAAGTTTGAGAAGATGACTAAGGTCCTAGATTTGAGACAGGGTTCTATGTTCCGGCTGAGACCTTTTGCAGAGGCAATGTCATAGCATAGAGAGCAGAGTAAGAATTCGTTAAGATTTTTAAGGAAGAAGAGATGAACCAAAAGGAGAGCGTTCACCAGACCCCACTTGCAAAATGGGTCTATAGACAAGAGGCCAGAACATTCAGGCCACGCACCAGTTTGTCATTTCCAGAGGTCATGCTATTCTGAACCACAGTTCCTCGCCCTACCCTACTCAGGCACAAGAGTGGCAGGAGGCCTAACACATGGGGAACCTTAAATTTGAGGGGTGCAACAGCAACGGATTAAAAAAAAATAAAAAGGGTTCGGGGGAACAATGTATCGGTCCCCAACCGAAACCCCCTAGTATGGTAGTGGTTCGGGGATAAATTAACATTTTTTTGTTAAAAAAAAATTTTTACAAAATAAAATTAAATTTAAATATATCAAATGAGTTTAGAACCGAAATTAAAAAGTCATGAGACGCGACTCAAAAATAAAAGGAACCAACAAAAAATTACAATTACACAATAAAATTTAAAACATGAAATAACTAATAAAAGATAAGTATCGCCCGTTTCGTCTCGGTTTCGGCGATTTTTATTTCCATGGTGGACAGTGTAAATAAAAGGCACAGGACAGGGGAAGCAATAACCAGTCACAGCGTGGATGTTTCCACGATGGAATCTTAATTAGGATTAGGGAGTGCCCTAATAAGGAATCAGCAACAGGCCTCAGACCCAGCCTCAGGAGCCAAGCACACTAGCTGGCAAACCTTTCAACAGAGGCCTCATCAGGTCCTAAGCCTAAACAAACCTCAATAGTGCTTACGAACAAACCCGGGCAAGGTGTTTGCCATCTCCAGAACAAGATGCTCATGCATCTAATACGTGATTCAGGGTATTTTTACTAGTAAATTACAATTATGATATTGATTATGATTTGTTATTGATTGGAACGTTGAACATGTTATTATTACTAATAAAAGTGAGATAAGGGAGTAGGAACTTATGGATGCGAGTATACAAAATTTAGGAAACTTATTTATTTTATGAACTAAGGCACCTATGATTAAGGAGCATTCACAAGAGTCTTGTTTGACACCAGACAACTAAATCGTTGTAAACCAGTTTTGCCTACGACTTTCATATGGAAACCGAATAAACCTCTAGATCGTGGCAGATCTATTGGAAAAAACCTATTGGAAGTTCAGTCATTAAAGATAGTGTAGATTGTGTTTTTCGGAATTGGACAACAAAAGGATGCCCAACACAGACTTTAATCACTCATGATTCTAAAGAATCGTGTGATTCAATGCATGGATTGGCTTTTAGGTACCATGGACACATAGACGTTTCGACAAGGTTGTCAATTTGTAAAGCAGTAATGGACTACATTGCCATGTTCGAGGATGAAGTAAGGTATTCTCGATTCGAGCTTTGAGCATTTTGAATCTAGGAAGTTCAGGATTCTTAGCATTCAAGTGGTAAAATAAAGTTCCTTGCATGATTTCCTGCATGACTTGTCTGGTTTGCCACAGATAGGGAATAGAGTTGGTGATTGACTTAGCTCTGGGTACTGCACCGATTTTCACAGGGGAAGCACATTACAGAGGGCTCCAGGAGAATTGACGGAATTTAAAAGAATTAGATCAAAGAGTTAACATATAAGGGTTGTATCTGACCCAGTGTATCACCATAGGGAGCAGCTCCAGGTGCTCTTGTGATGAAGAAGATGGTTCACAACATGAGAATGTTATTGGCTCTAGGCAACTTGGAAATAAAGTCCACGATCAAGATAATATCCATTGTCACGATAGATGACTTAGTTTCAACCAGTTGCAAGGAGGCCAAATACTTTCTCAAAGAAATTGATCTTCGATTCAGGTACCAATTAGTTGGAAGATAAGTGCGGAAAGAGGTTCGAAAGACTGCTTTCAGAACTAAGAATAGGCCACCATTAAACCAACAGATTCTAGTCATGTATTTGAGTTTTACACACACAATGCACTAGCCCAAAACCCCCTTCAAAGCGGAACAGTTTGACATGAACAAACTATTCAAGTCAGCCTTGGATATGTATGTGGTGGTGTTAGAGATGGAATCTTGATATACCACGTCACGGTGAGGGAAATTCAAACAGAAAAAAACGACACACTTCCGGCTTACTCTAAAAGACACTAAAACGAGCCTGGGTATAGCTAAAACTATTAAGTGTAGAGTTTTGGCCTAAAGAATGTGGCGTCTTAGGCCATGATTGTTCAGCCATAAGGGAGTCTCAAATAGACTGCAAAAGATAAAACAACACAGTAGGTACAGCCCCCCACACAACAATTCGGCGGTTAACCGACCCAAGACTGTTACAAATATCAAAGCTTTTGGGCCTTGTTTGGGATTATAGGACGATTTGTTGGAAGGATGTAGTGAAAAATAGCTGAGGAAGCACCACCTAACCCACTTTTGACTAAGAAAAATGTCAGATTACAAATGGGGATGAAAAAGGTGAAAAGGGTTTCCTAGAGTGTGAAAGAAGTGCCTCACGCGGCACCGATCTTGTGACAGTTCCATCCGATAGTGGCGGTTCTGTGGTATATAATGATGCTTTATTTCACACCCAACCCCCAAACATGGCCCACCCCGCACACCTACCGGCCCCTGCTATTCTTCTGGCAACCCGAGCGAACCCCACCCCAACCCCCGTCCTCTCCATCCAACCACACCCGCTGAACCAGGGCCACATAACAGCCACCACCCCCCTCATGCCCGGAACTCTTTTCTCACACCTGATCCATAGAGCCTAAACAAAACCATGTCCACACCCAACCCAACAAACAAACCCACACACCACAGCAGTAGTATTGATCTTAAGTAGGAGGCAGTAATCGATCATGGGGAACAACGTTTGCACACGCAACCCAATTCACTATCACCAAGAGCTCTGAAGACACACAGGTTCCACCGCACACATAAGGAACAATGAAACTTGATGCAACGGATTGGGTTTAGGAAACTTCCTCAACACAGCGCATTATGACCACTGCTTTCGGTCATTTACCATTCGAGAAGACCCCTTGTAGTAGCTGATGCACTCGCAGGAAGCCCTTTTGAACCCACAAATTGGCACATGATGGTCCAAGATGCACCAAGTTTGTGAGAAAAAGACAAATATGATCTAACACAACGCCGCAAAACTTCAGGAGCCGTGGCACACAGGAGCATTGGTGGTACTTGAAAAGCAGGCCAAGATATTAGGAAAGATTAAGGATCTTCAGGGCATCTGATCAGAATGGTGGGAATATTTCACTAGGTGCCTCAGCAAGGAAATGAAGATTTTAAGAGGAAACGAGAAGGTGTGCTCCACACCCACAACTTACCTCAAATGGGGAATGTTTGTGTCCAGTCAATAAGGAATTGAGAGAGATATGCTTGATGAGGCATACAAGTTAAAAAGTTTAAATGTTGCATCCTGGACGCACCAAGCGGTATCTTGAAACTTAATAAGCACGCTAGTGGAAAAAACAAAAATGAAACGAGAGAATATGGCAGATTTAGGTTCTAAATGTTGGTTTGCCAACAAGTTTAAGCGAACACCAACAAGACAGCAGGACTTCTTCAGCCACTACCTATTTAGAATGGACAGTGGAGCAACATGACCCATCAACTGGCACACCACCCCAACACCACCCTTTGTAGTTAGAAAACCTTGCAAGGACAACAAAGAAATTGATGCAATAGGGTTATTAGTGGACCGATGGACCCACACTTCTTCCATATCGCACCAACACATACATTCAATCCGACCTTGAACAGCTGAAAACTTTGTTCCACATTGAGATAGTGGTCTGTTTTGATACGCCGACCCGTGCGGTTAGCCTTGTTTCGCGACCGACGCATCCCCACCCAATAGATCACTTGACGAGACCTTCTAGTAAAAAAGCTTTTAGCCCAAACTATGGGTTCTCTCTTGGATTTAGTACAGCCTCCTTTAACGCCGCATCCCTCAGACTGATAGGTAAGCTGAACCCTCAGGGGGAATTAGATTATAGAAAGATATGTATGGGCATTGTAGTGGATTCCTAAACAAAGGTAGTTGATGATCACTTGTCATTGGTAGAGTTTGCCTACAAACAACAGTAACAACCAACAACAGAAAGCATTCAACGCGATGGCACCTTTGAGGCATTTTATGGTTAGAAGTTTTCGTTCACCTCTATGTTGGGATGAAGTAGGTGAAAAATAATTTTTGGGTCCTGAAACTTATTTAACAGACCTTCAAACAGGATTTAAGTGATCAGGAAAGGTTGAAAGACTAATTCAAAGTAGGCGAAAGGAGTTATGTTGACACTCAACTGAATGGACTTGGGGGAATTTCAGGTTGGAGACCACAGATCTATGTTCCCAACTGTACCACAAACACCCTTATCAAGATTTACACCGCCTCCAACAAAGGGAGTAATGATATTTCGGCAAGAGGGGCAAAAGTTTGCCACGTAAACTAAGTCCAAGATATGTGGGCTCTTTCGAAATCACAACTAGAGTTGGTAGAAGTTGATATTAGGGTTGCTTTGTACTCCCAATATGGCGTCTGTTCATAATGTATTTATATTTCCATGTTGACGGAAATACATTCAAAAAACTAATCCGCCCATGTGATTCCACAACGATCTTAAACATTGGAGATCACGAAGACTTAACTCTAGTTGAGCAACTGGTTTCAAATTTTGGAGTCGAAACAGAAACAAGTCACTTCCATTGGTTCTCTTTCGTAGAGGAAAGTCACTTAGGAAAAGAGCAGATGAAAGATAGAGAAAAATATCCTCACCTATTATGTAATCTTGTCATTTCAAAGACGAAATTCTTAATAAGAGGAGAGGATTGTAGGAGACCTTTGTCTGAAAATTGTACAAATGGAATATAACTGAAAATTTATGCCAAAAATATTGCATTAAAGGTTATTCTAGTTAATACATGTTATATGAACATTGGTTAATAGATTAGGTGAAGAGAATTAACAAAAAAACCCCCCCAAAAACCCCAAAAACAGGGGAGATACCAGGTCGACTGCCCCTCAAACCAGTCGGTCATTGTTGCAAGAAAATGTATGGGAAATAGGGAAGGGAGCATCACACTAAACCGGTCGACTGGCCCTGCATAACCGGTCGACCGCCTGTAGAGTTTTTAGCCCCAAAAAAACTTCTATTTTCTGGAATTCCGGAGAATTAGAAGTTGCCTAGGACTCTTTGAGCCTATAAATAAACCACCCAATTTGTGGATTTTACGGTTTCAACATTCTAAGAGCCTTAGAATCCCAAAGAGAGTTTAACCTAAGTTTGCAAAGAGTTTTGCTTGGAGAAGGAGAAAAGCCTGGAAAGGTCAAACCCATTTGAAACGATTGATCGTAGGAAGCGATCGAGAGAGGTTCGATATACTGTCTCGTTAATGATATTATGAAATGATAAGAGTTTAAATATGATTTATTAAGTATATATTAAGGTATAATGGAATATGATTTACATGTTATGGCTTTGCATTATGAAAAAGATTATGGAATTCATGTTGGGAATCAACTAAGGAAAAGAATTATGATATGACTACTGTTTATTGGATTTTGAAATCATAATGGACGATGAAATGGTTACATGTAATGGATGATGATTTTAGGGTTTTGGCTCCATGTGGAAATCGAATCTTAAGGAAGGGATATGTGCCGGATTGTGGAAGATCGGAATTGTGATGATGTGAATCGTGATTATGGGAAAGTGTGCATTATCGGATTGTTTTACTATAATGTTTGATAACCCTGGTTAAGATGATTTGAGTGTAATAAATCCACATAAAGATAAGTTTATGGTATGATGCTCACATGCTAAAATTATGATTATATATGCATAGCTGATGATTGCAATTCGGGATAGGCAAAAACTTAAAGTAGGGTTTTTTATGATATTAATAACCCGAATTCTCTAACCATCGTTTGGAACAGGGACGCTTTGGTGGAGTTTTGATGGTGAAATATCAGAACTAAGGGATACCTATATGAAGTCAATTATGTCATAGCATAGTGAGCGTTTTTTGTTAGTCTACACAAGTCTCACATGATCATACATGACATAATTCTGGTACGAATCGGGATAGAACTTTGGAAACCGGTATGGAACTTGGAATGTTTGGTATAGAACTTAGAAATTGGTATAAAACTTGGAACTCGTAGATATCTGGTATGAATTGACATATTATGTTACGATTTTTTTAACATGTATTTGCACATGTATCACAAATTCACCAGACTGCACAAGTCACGCTCTTTCTAGTCTAAATATGCTATTGAAAAATGCTATGAATATGCTTACATGTTTTCCGCAACTCTGATTGGCGTGTAAATTATGGTATATATATGAATGAACTGGTATTCTATTGTTAACTGTACTTTATAGCCATTGAGTTATTCGTTGCTCAATCGAATGTTGTTTTGTCGGCAGGTCAGGATTTTGACATCTGCGCACGGGGACTTGGGTAGAGGAAGAATACGAAGAAGAGGCCCGAATTGCTTTATTAGGAGGGAGAGGTCGACTTGGATCAGTATACATACTTTTGATCCATTAGTTGTTATTGATTAAAGGGTTGTAAGAAGATTAATTAAGTTGATGTGCTGGCTTTAAAGGTTTAGAGTGAGATCACAATGGATGATCCGTTGATTTTTTTATGTTTCGGGTTGGTCATATATTGATTATAGATTGAATTTGTTATTATCTATTGAAGAAAAATTTCAGACTCATAGTTCATTATGTCTCTGTATGTTGTTAAGTTGTTGAATATGCAAGTTTGTCAAGGGTCCATAGTCTCATTTGACCAACAGGTATTTTGGGGAGCGACGTTAGATGTGTTTGTGAAGGGTATTGTAAATAAGCAACAAGATTCTACTACATATAGTAATATTGTGATAGAAATAAATAAAGATTTACCTATAATAAGGAAAAGTGAACTTTTCTTTTTGGTGCCAAAAAAATTGTACTTTATCAAATAATAATATATTGTCATATGTAGCTTTACTAAAAAGGAAATCTCTTAGCATCCCTAAACCCTTGGATAGCCCTTTATGTTCTTTTTCCTGCATTTGAATAGCTTCTTCTGTTCTTTGAAGGGGGGAGCGTTTTTTTTTTTTTTTTTTGAGACCATAAAAACGCCCTTCTTTGAACCTTGCCAAAATTTCCTTCACTCACTAGGATCCCAGGTCAGGTTCATGTTAGACTGTCTTCACGGAAATTATCATTGAGGATGCATTTTTATGTCTAGTTTGTGTAAGGGTCACTACATGTCAGCACTTCAACAAAGAATTAAATCTGATAAGTTCATTTTTCCAGTAAAAAATATACTAAAAAATCAATTATAGAATAGGAAAATCAGGGTACAACCCTAAGCCACTGTCTGTCCTTGTACGTGTCGACGGATCATCGGTTTTATATTTGACAGTGTTAGACCCATTTGCAACCAACCTGCTTCTTCCCAACCAGAAGATTCAACTGCCCCATCAATTTTATAAAATAGCCCTCATTTCATCGCTCCCATCAACTGGGATTGGAAAGAGCATCTGTAACGCTAAAAAGAAATAGATGCAGAAGAAACACGAGAGAATAAATGGCGAAATGAAGCGGATTAATGGGTCATTCGCAGCAAAGTTATAAAATTGAAATAGGGTTCGTCTAACCCCAGCTTTACCTTCCCCCCCAAAAAAAAGTTATAAATGAAATGACCTTGTAGAACTTTTATGTTAGTCTTCTGAATGGCTAAAGAAGATCCATAATGGTGGCCTCCTTCTATTTTATATGTGCCATACAAAACGTTGAACTTCTTTTTCTGCTCCCAAAGACACATCTAGGGAGCAGGCCACAAGGGAAAAGGTTCATGAACACAAACTGATATTGGAGCAACACAACTCTCTTCTCTACCACTCTCCCCATAAGAGGGTAGGGAGCCATTGAAAAAAAAAAGGTGGATTCCAGTTTAAATGTGGCATCCATAGGCACAAACGTCTTCCAAGACAAAAAAATTTATATTTTCTTGAGCTGAGTGTTACGCAAGACAGACACAACGTACATATTAAGGATTCAAGTTTTGTTGTTCGGACATCGAATACGTGGAACTTAAAACACACATGGAATAGTTATGGGAGACTACGAAAAACAGCCCCCAAGGCATGTAAGATATAAAATTTAATAAAGAACTTTGAACTCAAGGACTCAAGATGGCATATGGTTATTAAGAAATGTTGCAGAAGTAGATAGAACAGCTTCTGACTAAAACTTTTTTGTTGCATTAAATTAAGTGCCTCATAGAACCTAAAAAAATGTGCCTATTTTTCTTTTGTTACCCATCTGAGAAAAAAGCCTATTTCCTCTTAGTTACGCCATTTGAGAAAAACAAAAGTGCCTATTTCACTAAAGGGGAAAAGTAGTTGAGTACTAAATCATAGCGTGAAGTCCCCACCACACATCAGTCCGATTTTATGAACAATCTCAAAAGGAAAACTATTCTTGTCATTACTTGGAGTTGAAGGAAACGAGGTTATACAATGCTTGGACAATTGACCGACTTCCAGACTGAAGATCTAAAACATAAACTTGGAAATAAAATCTGGAAACAAAACTTTCAAAGACCTAAAAAAAGACAAGGGGACCGAGGTTAAACATTTCTGTAAGCCCAGGAAAATTTGGTCTTTGTTGCGACTTCTCAAAACTACAGAGCTAGTAGAATCTGAGTGTTGGGGGGTTTAACCGAGGTGCCAACAACCACCAATTTCACGATCACTGCCAATTGTCTTCTTCGTCACCGGGTCCTAAGAAAAAAACCAATTAAGAGTGACCAAGATGATACTAAAGATTAGACCTTTTGGTACACACAAGAGAACGAATGATAGAGATAAAGACATTGGTGTGTGTTGGCTATGTTTTTGTAACTCCAAAATATTAAAGGTCATCAATACTTATTGAGGAAACGGTTTGGAAACGCTATAAAAAATTTAAAAACGTTGGTCTACCCTCTGTCAATGGAAAGATAACCACAACATATTAACGGTTTTTTAAAAATCCTCTAGCTATCCATTTGAAATAAAGTTACCACAATGCTTGGTTCCTAGAATCGTAAATACACTGCGTATAAATGTATAAAAAACAAATATACAGGAAAAATTTAAGACAAAAAGAAAATTATAGAATCATTAATAAAACCTTCAGTTGTAAGGAAATATACACAAATAAGCAATATTACACCATTTAACAAAAGTGTAAACAAGTACAACCACAATCAAGGTAATGAATATATGGATATCACATGTTTTAAACTCTAAAAGTTCACTAAAAATTAGTTTACGGTTGTTATGAAAGATATTAAAAATACATATATTATAAAACTCAACGGGTACATCAATACCACATTGAGTTACATGCAGGCTCAAAATCAATGGTAGGTAGAAGTTAGAACTAATAGCCTTATTGCCTACAAGTTGTACGTCGTATGTCTGCAAGACCATTGTCACAAAAGTCAAAGAATAATTGAAAATTTTGCGTTTAAATTGCGTTTTTTTCACCCATCAAATCAATCGCCGAATTAATTGCGAGAATTTGAAAAATTCGAGAGTTCGCGAATAATTCGCGGATAACACGAATTATTCGTATAACTCGCGCTATTCATGAATAAGTCGGTGCAGTGAAAAATCGGGAAACTCGATGGTCTAAGGGCCTTTTAATAATACATGATGTTTTAAGGGGCAATTTCAGAATTCGGCAAGTAATGCTTAAGTTCCCTTTCATTTCGACAAACACCTTATCCCGAATGTCTCGAGCAAAAGCAAAGGGGTTTCAAAACTAGGGTTTCGACGAACAGAGGAGAGAAGAAGAAGAGAAGGAGAAGAAGAAAGGGTTTCCTCATTCATTTCATTTGTTCATTTCGAAGTGGAGTTGTGGAAGAGAAGAAGGTAAGGCCTCTCATGTTTTCATTCATTTTTTTTTCGAAGTGGAAGAGAAGAAGGGTTTCCTACATCGTTTTTTTTTTATCCTTGCTTCCCATGGTACCTTCACAGTCACGAAGGGTTTCCTGCATCAGTTTTTTTTTCCTTGTCTTCCCATGATAACTTCACAGTCACGAAGAATCTTCACAAAGCTAGTTACTTCTTTTGGGGTATCTTTTCTCCTTCTTCTTCTTTGTTTGGTTTCTTTCCTGTGTTTCAGATTTCTGTTTGGTTTCATGGGTTTTTGGGGTTTGATAAATGGGTTCCTTTTCTTTTCTGGCTGGAAATATTTTTGTTGTGCCCTTTTTGGTTCGTACAACATGACTAGAATAATGTAAGAAAAGGAAGAGAGATACTAACCAGTAACCAAATTGGAAGAATCTTCAGAAAGTGAATTTTTTTCCCTATTTATGATTTTACCCTTTTTATTTGTATTATTCTCAGTGTAATTTAAAGATCTCTGTTGGTGATTATGCAACTGTGGCTGTTTTTGGATTTTTCCAAAGAGAAAGGTGAAAACCCACATATAGAATCAAAGAGTCTATTTCTTAGTCTCTGTTTTGTTAGTTTTCTTTCTCTGAAATGGTTATCTGATTGATTTTTATTGATGATGTCTTGGTAAATTTTGATACTTTGTTGGAATGAACTGGATGTTGAAATGATAATATGAACATATTATTGTTGATAATTAGCTACTTATATTGTATATTATGTAATCAAATTGTTAGACTTAGATATATTAATTAATATCATATTTCTATTTTATATAATTATTTTTAAAAAGCACTTATTTCCCCGATTTTTTCCTGAATTTATCCGAGCTTTAACCCTGCCAAATTATTCCCGAATCCCAACTTTTCCCTGAATTTTTTCCAAATTTACCGAATTTTTCAGAACTTGAACCCTACCGAATTATTCCCGAATCCCGACTTTGTGACTATGTGCAAGACATAGTTCCAGTACTGAGCCTAGCTCATATAGCTCTGATACCTAACCTGGTTGTGACAACCCGAACCCACGCTTTAGGGAATTATATTCCGAGACGCGCGCCCATTTGTCATTAACGAGCAACGGAAGTCTTTGCCCACTATAATTGCGGAAAATTTTAGACTTTTCTTATGAGCTTACATAAGCAATAACATTGGTCATCACAATAACCCATCATAAGCAAATGCATTACCTTTACTATGCACCAATACGCTTTCCCGAAGTATTGGCTCCTTGCCAATTTAGCAACTCCGACAACTACTTCAAACCTGACGATAAAAACGTCTATGAGCTATAAAGCTCAGCAAAATTCTCAATCCATCTAGGCTATTTTCACATATTAACATTAATCATCGATCGTATAGCAGTACAGTTTACATTTTCCATATTATGATAATATGCAAAAATAGAAAGGGTGGTAATGAAATCAATATTATGAATTGTATCCATGTAAGCCTTGGCTTACAGTTTCATATCAGTAGTATCACGTACCGACCCAAGGTCGCTCAGGGCTATTTCACCCTATTCGAGGTCTATAACCCATTAGTGTTTCCATTTATCAAGTTCATTTCACATCGACGGTGTCCACGACATGAGGTTACCGTCCCAGGCAACCGCTCATGTTCTATCCTCGAGTTCGCAAACTCGATCGATTGGGCCTTCACCTGTGAACAACCTTTACCCTTGAGTCCAAAGACTCAATTATCAATCAACCGAGACTTCTCCCGCATGAACCAATACCATTGAGTTCATAACTCAATTGATATCCCGGGACTCCACCCGTTGAGACCTTCACTTCGAAGCCCGTAAACTCGATATCCAACCGAACTCTCACCCGTTGTCTACCAGGAAAACATCTCTGACATATCACTCTGCTAGGGACAAGACCTCTGACATATCACTCTGCCAGGAACAATACCTCTGACATATCTCTGCTAGAAACAACACCTCTAACATATCACTCTACCATGAACAACACCTCTAACATATCACTTTGTCAGGAACAACACCTCTGACATATCATTCAATATTTTACCACAGGGGGGACACCGGCTCACATAATCGCATTTGTTAGGAAACACATCTGATAGCCAGGAAATACATCTGTCCTGCTAAGAAAAACACATCTGAATACCATGAAAAACACATCTGACTACCAGGAACACATCTGACATTGTGCTTATGTAGGAACACAGTGCTCACAGCTATCCTTGTTAGGAAAACCCCTCTAATCACCAGGAACACATCTGACTTGCCAAGAAAACTCATCTGGCTACCGGGACACACCTCTGACAATTTAAGCCTGTCAAACATAACACCTCTAATAGCTATCCTTGTCAGGCAACACATTTGACCACTAGGAATACATCTGGCCTGCCAGAAAAACACATCTGACATGCCAGGAAAACTCATCTGGTTATCAAGAAACACCTCTGACAATTAACCCTGTCAGGCAAAACACCTTTAACAGTAACAATGTCAGGCAAAACACCTCTAACATCAAATCCTGTCAGGCAAAACACCTTTGACATCAAATCATGTCAAGCA
Organism: Tetracentron sinense; assembly: GCA_015143295.1. NCBI lineage: Eukaryota > Viridiplantae > Streptophyta > Magnoliopsida > Trochodendrales > Trochodendraceae > Tetracentron > Tetracentron sinense. Next base: position 54,036 of record JABCRI010000675.1, on the reverse strand, counting down.
CAACACCTCTGACATCAAATCTCATCAGGCACAACAACTCTAATAGTTAACCCTTAATTCGACCTCTATTGGAGCATACCTAACAACACAAATCCCCACTCCTCAAGATAACATCCATTATAATCTGGGTCTCCACCCATAGGGCCTTTGACCCAGAGTGAGTAGACTCGATAAAACCTTGAGTCCGTAGAACCAATACACACCGTCTATCAGCCACGGAGGACCCCGGCTCTAAACAGACACTGCCTCCCCTAACAAAGTCAAAGAGGAACCACGGCTAATATTTGACACAGGTTAGGGTTTCTAACCGTAGGAAATCTCCAATTTATCCAAGTCATGCTTGAATAATTCTAACAGTTAGGTCACGCACCCCATGGACCAAGTCCAAAAGTAAATTGTTCCGATTTGGAACTTTATCAGGTCCATGGACCTTTCCATTGCCCTAAACAAGGATTGGAACAATAATACATCACACAAGGAAGTCAAATCCAAGCTTTCCATAAAATCCGATCGATCGCACCTCCGACTGATCGCATAGAGTACATTGCCTTCTGTACAACTCTGATCAACCACCGATCGATCACACATGGCTCAAGGAAGACCCCAGCCTTTGAAACACCTCCGATCGGTCCTCCGATCAATCGCACAAGGCACAGGGAGATCTCCAATCTTTGAAACACCTTCGATTGATCACAGATCCATCGCACGATTTATCGCACAACATAGTTTCGCCAAAACAGAACTCGGTTTTTTTGAAACCGAGGTCTACACACCTCTAACTCATCTCCCTTCATTCCCATACTCCACATTACCCATTTTTGGGTTAAAACAGGGTTTCACAATCCTTAATCACAATCACATACCATTCAAACAAATAATCACATAAATAAGAGAAGACAAACTGGAGGGAGAGGAATTACACCAATTAATAACATAAAAAACAGTTTCTGTTATTTCGACATTTGACCTAACTTAAGTTCCAAATTTGGAAAAACTACAAACATGAACATCGAAGGTTATTTCCTTATCTTTCCAATGCCGAAAGAATCACTCGATTCCAATTTGTGAGCACAAAACTACAGGCTTGTAAAGCTGACTATTCCTGAAACCGAAAAACAGTCCAACCAGATTCTGTTTTTGACATTTAACCTAATTTATGTTCCAAATCTGGAAAAACTACAAACATGAACATCAAAGGTTATTTCCTTATCTTTCCAATGCCACAAGAATCACTCGATTCTGATTTGTGAGAGCAAAACTATGGGCTTGTAAATCTGACTGTTTCTGAAACCAAAAACAGTCCAACCAGATTCTGTTTTCGACATTTAACCTATTTATGTTCCAAATCTGGAAAAACTACAAACATGAACATCGAAGGTTATTTCCTTATCTTTCCAATGCCACAAGAATCACTCGATTCTGATTTGTGAGAACAAAACTATGGGCTTGTAAAGTTGACTGTTCCTGAAACTGAAACAGTCCGACCAGATTCTGTTTTTCGACATTTAACCTAATTTAAGTTCCAAATCTGGAAAAACTACAAACTTGAATGTCGAAGGTTATTTCCTTATCTTTCCAATGCCACAAGAATCACTCGATTCCAACTTATGAGCACAAAACTATGAGCTTGTAAAGCTGACTGTTCCTGAAACCGAAAACAGTTCAACTAAATTTTGTTTTTCGACATTTAACTTAATTTAAGTTCCAAATCTGGGAAAACTACAAACATGAACGTCGAAGGTTACGATTCCAATTTGTGAGCGTATAACTAGAGTCTCCTAAAGTTGACTGTTCTTAGACACTTGAAACAGTTTAAGCATATCAACATCTCAATCCAACCAAGCTATGGACAATAGGGAAGAGGGAGAGGAATTTTACCTCTCCGTGAGCGTGTATTCCCCGGAGAAATGGCATGAGTGGCGCGAGCACAACGATCCCCCCCCCCCTCTCTCTCTCTCTCTCTCTCTCTCTCTCTCACTGTGTGACAGTGAGAGAGAGGGGAGGGGGTTTGGTCTCTTAAAGAGGAGAAGAATGAGGGGAGGGGGCTTTATATAGGGAGTGAGGGAGGTGAGGTGGCATGTGACAAGGCATGTCACATGGGGGTGACATGCCCGGCACATGGGGAGGGTGTGGTGAGCACATGGTGGGGTGTGGGGGCTAGGTGATGTGGCAGCCTACTTGTTCTTTTCTTTTGTTTTATTTGTTTTGGTTTATAATACTAACCCCGCTAATCTTTGTACTGATACGCGACGTGAGCCGACGCGACTGGTAGCCGCCCAGGCAGCGAGACCAGCATGACTGCTAACGGCTCAGACATCGATGCACACTGGCCAGGATACCGGGCAAGTATCCACTGGGTTTAATTGGTAATTATCGGGCACCAGATCCGATAAATTAGATCCACTGGTAAACCCAAACACTTTCCCAGAGGTTTTAGGATTCCGATTCAATTAATTATTCTTAGTTAGAGGCAATCCTGGCCACAAGGTTTTATTTCGAAAATCCAGGTCATGACACTGGTAGTCTCTGTAATACTGCTTGAACTATTAATAAGTACATGTATATACTACCCCTTAACTAGCTGCATAATGGGATAAGCATGTGAACTACCCGTTGTCCATAACCACCATATGGATCGAATGACCATAAGTGTCTCATATGCCGACCCTTAATCATAGCCATATGGTGATGATTTTAGATCCCTGATTAGCAGGCAAAGTGGAGAACCTGATGTTAATCATCTCAATGTCGTGGAGGATTGCATCCATACCCTGAGGCACATCATCTTTGCAGGCTCAATGTTGCCCAGCCTGTCATTGGTGCTGTCATCGCCCATAATATGGGATGAAAATATGCGAGCTCATAGTGATCCTGAACTTGTGTAGCATGATCAAAGTACTGCTAAATCAATGCCTCCTCTCCTCTCCTCGTATCAAGCTCTGGCTGCGCATAGCCGCCGACATTAATGTCTCCGGTCCCATTACCACCACCAGTGATCTCATCAACGTATCGAACTCATCATCATCCATGTCAACACTAGTGCCAACTCCACTAGCCCTAGCTACACTATCTCGTGCACCACTAGTCTCAGCTCGTACAATCTTGCTCTGGTAGCCCTGCTCTACTCCACTAGACCCTGCTCTACTCAGACCTCCCCCATTCAACTCTGCACCACTAGGACAAGTCCCACTTGGCCATTCACAACTAGGTCATGCTCCACTCGAATACTCCTTAGCTCATTTCACTAAGAAGGTATTTGGCCTATGCTCTGCACCTAGTTCATCCACCACTGCCTCCCGTCGGCTCATCCAGCCACTTCAATAGTGGATCTTCTCATCAGACGTTGCTCAGGTTTAATATTAGAACATTTTCTTAGTATTCTACCATTCCTTTGTCAAGTGTAAGTGCCTCTTGAGCTTGTGGTATTTCAAGTGGTTTCGCAACTTTGTGTGAATGAGACAAAAAGAACTATAATTTCTCTCAACTTTTTTTAATCAGTAATCGAACAATTATATTAAAACTAAAATAGAGATACAAAAACAGTAATAGGTAAAAATTTTAAAAGCGCGTAAACTCAAGAAAGAAACAAACAAAATCATACAAAGATACCCCAAAATTTAGAGCGAATGCTGCCTAATAACTCAATCAAACAAAACTCAGTCCAACACCTCTCCCAGATCCTCCCCTTCACATCGAATGGAACCGCAAGACGGATGAGAGAACATATGCAAGATGGAGAAGGAGAGTCCTCAAAAACTCTCTTGTTTCTCACTTCATATATCTTCCACGATGACTCTAGGAAGAAATGACCAAACTGCCATCCGCGCAGTATCAGCACTTGACAGAGACCAACAAGATAAGAAGTTGATAAAGTCACCTTGAGACAAAATCTTCACAATAATTCTTCTCAAATTGGGAGCATCCATCCAATTCATAAATCACCACACAGCTGCAAAAGAGAAAACAATACACTTCATTCCAAATATCCCTTTAATATTCAAAATTGTCTTGACTTGTGAAATATTTAACATCGGGTTGTATTTTTGTCCTCCCATATACGGCCAATTTATCACCAAAACAATACATTGCTTTTCGGAAAAATTACCCTAAGAAATGATACATGCCAATGTTCTAAGCAAATGTGATTTTCTACAACTGTAAATTTATACTGATAAACACGTTTTTACCTCTGTATGTGCCCAAGTATCCCTCATACCATATTCTTTCACACTCTTCGTTACATTCTTAATGCTTCCAACAAAGTCTTATCAGATCAAAGATCATCAAAGTAGTGGAATGAGGGATTGGGATAGTAGGCTAATTCGAACATACACGAAAGCAGCAAGCAAAGTGTGTACTTGATGATGCAGTTGCCTAGATTCCAACTTTGAAGGTTCCTTGCTGTGTGTAAGTCATGAAGGAGTTGACTGGATTCCAACATTGAATATTCCAATCCCTCCTACACATAACCCATTGTTTCCAGCTTCTCACAATCCACCATTAGGAGAACCTTAACAATAGGTCCATATATCTTAGTAAACTGACATGCCTAATCCCAGAAGAAGTTATTACATATGATGTCTTCAATCTTCCTAGCCTCTAAATGTTGGCTCTCCCTACCATCATGTCACTCCGTTGATATAAACCATAGTTCGAAAACTCAGCGAGTCGACTCAAAAATCGGCCGAGTTACTCAACTCAACTGAATTTCGAGTCGAGTCACCTAAAAACTCGAAGGAGACACTATTCTGTGAGTTATTCGGAAGAGTATTTTTGTTATGGGTTCTATTAAACCTAGTTTTTAGGTTGTTTGAGGGTGCAAAACCAACCTACATCGGATTCTATTTTCATCAATTCTACTTTTCAGGTTTTTGAACCATGATCTAAACACTTTCTTCAACCCTGATTTATGACTCAAAAATACTCTAAAGAGCAACATAGTTAGTAGCAAAGGCAGTGGCATTAGACCGCACTATCTCACGGTCAACGTTCCTCCTCATCATTGCCAAAATCCAATTACGATTGTAAATGAAATTTTCATCCTTTTGGCATGCTCAACCACATTCTTCACCATTGACTACTTGCCCATTTCTTTAAGAATCAAGCCAATGCAATGTGCCGCACATGGTGTCCAATACAAATACTTCCCCTTCATCATCAATAACTCACCATCATTCTTGTACGAGGTCTGATTGTCAGTAATGACCTACACTACACACTGCATAGAAAAACTTGTGAAACACTGTCTGGTCATCACAATACACCAACAAATTGATGATGGACAAAGGAGACAGTCTGTCCACACATCACACATGAGGGTAACACCATAAGTATCTCAAGTCTTCTTAAAAGACTTTATATAAATCTTTATCTCTGCAATCTCAAAATCTAATATTAGACCCATAATCAGGTATGGTGCAGGTTCCTATATACCCGGCCCAACCTCTGGAACTTGACGATCATTGATTGGTAGCAAGGGGATGTTGCGGAATTGGAAGTCATGTGGGTAAAGATGAAAATTTTCTCGATTGCATCTTTCACTGTCTTACCCATAATTATACACAAGAACATATCCTTCAGCTTCTTTTGTGTGAAACATTTGGTTATACACAGAGGGATTCATGTCTTCAATGTTAGGAGTAGGTCCCCATGTCCTAAATGTACCCAGCTTCCATCAGATCCACCAAACCACCAACCTCAAGCTGAGACTATCCAAACATGGCTGACCTAGCCATCTCCTCCCTCTCTATAGCCTCCATCTATGATCACCACATGGCCTCATTGTCTAAAATTTCAGTACATACCACGCGTATACTCTCAACACAGTTATAAAATGAGTTATTTTACCATTTGGGTGTTTTGTAAACACCTATAGAACCCATTCTTTCGGTAATCTTTCTTCTCTAATCAATTTCTAGGCCTAAAACAACAACTTCGTCGTTGATTTTCTGTTCAACAACAAAGATCTACGTATTTGATTTTGGATTGAAAAGGTTTCCTCAAAATTTTGAAGGTATGCAATTTTTTTTCCAATTTTAGCTGTTAAAATAAATGAAAATAGGTTGTAATCAACCCAAATGACTAGATTTCTGATGCAGGACCATGTAACTGACCTGGGATGATGCTATTTAGAGATCAGAAATTGAACTCCAGCAATATAGAAATTTATAAAATTATCTCTAGGTTAACACGGTTATAATAAAGAGGGTCAAAAGGAGAATTAGCAATACCCTAGGTCAAACAACAATCCTGCAATAATGAACTTTCAAATTTGATTTGAGTGATCATAATGGAAGTGGGAGCTTCCACTAACTTAGGGAATTAAACCAATGATCAAAGTGATTTCCTTCTTCTCTAGAGGATTCGAAGAACAATTCTAGGCTCAATAACATTCAAGCAAGGCATGTTCAATCAATATAAAATTGAATAACAAATAAAACCAGCAGCAAGAACTAAAAGGGAATATAAAAACTAAGGTTAGGTTTAAAGATTAACCAGTTTTAGGGTTTTGGGAAGGTAGAAGAGGATCAGTTGCAATGGGGATGGTTAGGAGGTCTGTCGCTGCAAGAGGAATGCTGTAAACACAGGTGGCAGCAAGGGGAGCAGGTGTAGAAGGGGGCTGTGGCGCTGGGGGGGGGGGGGGACAGGAAGGCCACAGTGGGGCTACAGCAAGCTGGTGGTTGTAATGTAGGGTTGTAGGGGCTGCAGGAGACTGTAACTGCAATGGGACAGAAGGGGTAGGAAATAGGTGGGCTGCTGTAGTGGCTAAGGCTGGGAAAAGGGCTGCGACAGCAAAAAGGGGAAGCTGCCTGCCTGGGTGATGCGGCAGCACTAGAAGTGCTGTAGAATAGCTGCAGATCAAGGGAACGGGTTCAAAGACTGGCGGCAGTATAGAAACAGAGCTGGAACAGATGCCGCAAGGTTGAGGTAGGCTGCGATAGGTGGCTAGGGTTGGGTTTTTGCAATATAAAGGACTGGGAAATTAAATGGCAGCAAAGAGAAGAAATTTCTAGGGATTGGTTGATTAGGTTTTGAAAGAAAACATGAAACAAAAGAGAAGAAGAAATAAGAGGATAACCTGGCCTCACATCAAGGATTGATCTGGCTTCACACCATCCTTTCACAGGAGATTCCAAAAGCAAAAAAAGCTCACATATTTCATTCATAAAAGTTCTATAAATTCTTTACTCTTAAAGAGAGTATTTAAAGAGAAAAGAAGGAAACTCTAATCCTAGTAATTACAAAAGTGCCCTTACTACAAGTTCTAAATAATTACTTAACCACCATTACTAAAAAAATCTCAAATGCTAATAAACTAAAACAAAAGTAAATAAACTAAAATAACTAATAAAGGGGCCGACCATCTATGATGGGTCACGCCATCCTATGGACTAATCGTATCCCTCGAATCCTCTTGCACTCGATCTGACGGCGAATCTCCCTTCACATCGTGATCCAGCAGTGGATCTCCATTAAAAACATGATCTAAGTCTGTGATGTCCTCATCAATTTCACGCGAAATCAAATTGAACAAAAATTATATTTTATAAGAAATCAACGCTTATTCATAACCTTTTTTCAAAAATTACAAAAAAATACCCTCAATCTAGAGTTCAATCTAGAATTCGATCAGGCATGTAGATCACTATGATATTGAGCTTGTATAATTTGTCATTTACTTTATGATTGTAAAGTCAATACTTTCTTATATATTCATTAAATGTAAGGTTTTCGTATTTAGATTGCATTGTCTATACTTGACTAAGTAACTATGGTTTGTGTTTTCATACCAGTTTTTTTTTTTTTTTTGATAGGTAACGAAAATTGTATAAAGAGAGAAAAGGAATATACAAATGGCGAAAAAACTTCCGCCCAGGGAAAACCAAAAAGGTCAAGCTAAGATACTTGACCATCTATACAAAAAGTCAGTCTATTGGACCTTCTTAAAATAAACTAAAACTGAAGACCAGGTGTATAACAGCCACCCAATCTTAAGAATGACTTTGGGCATCGTCTATTCCATTCCCTCCACAAACCCCAACAAATCGCCGCCAGGAGCATTTTCCATACCTCATTTCCTTTCCTACTAAACACTCCTTTCGGCCATCCCAACACCACTTCTCCCAGACCTCCTTGTGAAACTCAGCTCCTCCCAAAGAGTCCCAAATAATGATTCCAAACTATCTGTGCTCGTGGACAATGTAAGAAAAGATGATGAGCATTCTCCTTAGCCTGCTTGCACATTATACATCTATTGGGAATGACCATTCCCCTATGAATTAAGTGATCGACCGTGAGAACTTTGTCTGATGAGGCAACCCAAAGGAAAGACAGCACTTTCGAGGGAATCTTTAGTTTTCATACCAGCCTATCAACATACTTGTCTTTTAAATTATAAAAATTTTAACTCTCATATGTATGATTATAAATATAGTTGGAGGACTTCATTTAGTTTTTTTTTGCTTATAGATGGACCTAATGGCCCATCTATTGTTGCTCAGCTTTTTGTTGCCCAAGTGTCTCTTATATCTTAATTGCAATAGAAACTTTTCTAGGGCATTGCTCATAGATATGCACACTGGTATACCCCCCAACCAAGTGTTGGTTTAGGGGAGTAATCCCACCACCATAGTTGTTAAAGGCGTCGCCTCAGTTGCCTCAAGAGGCCGCTTAGGTGACAAGCGCTTTGCTGGGCTCAAGCGATTGGCCGCCTAGGCGGTCATTATTAAAAATCGTATATATATAATATTATTATTGTTTAAAGAGATAAAAATTGATTTTACTTGAACATAGTAGTTTGGTGAACAAAAAAGCATGCTATTTCATACACTTCTCATGTCTTCTACCATATAATATGTTAGGGTTAGTATATCCAACAAAAAAAATGTTTGCAAATAAAAGAAGAAAGAAGAGACGAACAATGTAAAGTATGTTTCCCTCGTGTTAACCTGTCCTCTCTCACTCAATGGATGACCAATTGGTCTCTCTCCCTCCCTCTATTTGTCGGTGGACCATATGGTCCCCATCTATTTTTTGCATGGTTCGGTGTCACCTAGGCGACCAAGGCATACAGTTGGGCTTATGCAGCCTAATGACAAAAAAATTGCCTTTAAATACCCCAAATTTCTTCTAGGACCCCTAAACTCTCATAATTCAAATAAGTAGAGGCTTATAATTATATATTTTATTTAGTATATATTTTTATTACTTTTCTCGAGTATAATCGAAAAGATAAGAAATGAGAGTAAGAGGTATGACCTCTCCCTCTCTCCCCCGTCTTCTCTCTCATGTTTGGCGTCACATTGACTGTTGAGCTATTTTTCTTTTTTTTATTCAATCCTACACCCTCCCTCATCTCCTCTTTATTATTCATAAAACTGTCTCCAAGGATGGTTTTATCATAGTGTATCTTGATATTGGAAATTTTACAATTCATATGAATTGTAAGGCCCCTTATATTAAAGGAAATGCATCATACATAGATCTTATATTGGAGGGATTTCTACAGCAAAAAGTTTATCAGGCGACACCTCAGGCGCCTTAGCCTACCGCCCACCACCATGACTCAAAGTCACCTTGACAACTATGCCCACCACCATATGACTCAAAGCCACATTTATTCAGTTATCTATGCTACCACCCAATATCACACACGTGCTCCCTTTTCGGCAGCATATTGACACAATCTAGAAATTAACCTGGAAAAAAACTTATAGTAGATAAAAAAAACATATTTGAATGATTTGTATTAAAGTAATTTATTCACTTATTATACAAGAATCAACAAAAATTATATAACTAAAAATTTCTAAATATTTTTTGTATAAATAAATATAAATATAATTTTAATTAACATAAATAATAATTAGTTTATGGATCTAATCGATGACCCCTAGACTTATCTCCAATCAATATATCAAACATAAATTCTTAATATATAGGTTAAAATCCATAATTTTATTAAATTTTCTTTTGTAATAATTGTTATAGTTGTTCTTTAATAATCAAAAAATGAAAAAATATATCTATTTTGAAAAATAGTGTTAGTGTGAAAATCTGATATATCACCCTTAAAAGACTAACATATATTTATTACGAGCTAAACTATTACGAGCTAAACGAGTAGTATAAATAGATTAAAATGATTGTCTGCGGACAATAGAAAAAAAAAATTAGATTCAAAGAGTTATGTATTTTCCGGTGTTTAAGAAAGTCACTAAAAAATAAGATCAATTCTCCTTGTTGAAGATCATTGCTCTACGGATTTGGCCACAAATTCATAGATCTATGATCTACTAACAACATTTAACCTAAGTAACTCAGTTTAGACACTAAATCCCAAAACAAAATGAAAAATAAGCATTTCTCTAGGAATAGTGGAATTCCCCTTCGATTAGATCTTCACGAAAATCAAATAAGTATTTCACGAATTTAATCTTAATGGAGTTAATGGTTTGGGGGTTTAGTAGGATGGATTCGGAGGAAATGTGCTAAGATGGAACAAAAAAAAATGATTTGTGAACAAAAAGAATACCAAGAGTATGATGGTTTGGTTGAAACATTATGAGACCTATCGTTACATTTCGGTTGTTTCGTAACGAAACGATACGGTACATTACATTACATAACTCTTATTTTTCAGTACCCAAGGGTTTTGTATCGGAAACCCCAAATTTCAATATGTTTCAAACAAACTTAACGATATTATCAAAATTTTAAACCATGGGCAAATAAGATAAATGAATAGGAACCATCAGCAATCCTCTCTTTATCCCTACTAGATAAATATCTAATTATGCTCTATTATTTGATACATGAATAAGGTTGCTTAGATTTTTTTCATAAGACTATTTGTTTAGAGGGAAAACTAAGGTAGAAATTTTGCTGACAATAATTTCTCATTTTCCAAATTAAAACCTTCCCCTCAATACAGGAAAACAAAGTATTTATGGGAAAGCATTTCCAGCAAAGAGTTCATTTTCCAGCACGCCAAACACGCAGAAAATAATTTTTTCTCAGGTTATAGTTTCATGCACCTATTTTCCCTCCGAACAATAAGAGCCTAATTGAAAAAGAGGTTAGTATATCCTACCTTGAGAACGAAAACACAATTTGCGGTTTTTTTTATGGTTTTAAGTCTTTGCTTCCTTATATGTTGGTATTGATTGGAAAGTTCAGTCAAACTTGGCCTCGGTGTTGACCGCATTGCAGCACATACAGCTTCATAGTGAGAAAGTAGCAACACAAATCATGCCTTTTGCATCTATGCGTAGGATGCTTGCTAAAGAAACTTTAGCATTTCTATCATGTGAGTCACATTGAACAATGATCAATATAGTTCACTACAATATGAAGTATTTTTGTCGGTTTAAGTAGTACAAGTGTACTACAATTCTATTTTTTTCATCAAGGTATTGTATTGTGCAAAAAATATATAAGGCTGTATTGCATTAAATGCAGCCTGGGAATGAAAAAAAATATGTACAAGAAAGAGTTTTACATATTTGCCCCTAAAAAATGAGTTTTAAATAAGAAAAACCATAAGACCCCTAAAAGACTATTGGTCACCTCCCAGGAGAACAATCCGCCATTTCTTGACAAATTTTGAAAATGGAGCACCACGTAGAAACAAGCTTCCTGATAGAGTCTAGTTTTGCTTCTGGGACAGCATTGTTGTCCATGACCCTTCGATTCTTCTATTTCCATAAAGAACAGCATATAGCTTTGCATAACATTTTCCATAAGCAGTCAAAGAGAGTTCTAGCCTTCTAGGGAAAGCCCACAAAACAATTCAGCAAGTTCCCCCATACCATTCTCACGTAATTGCAACAAAAAAGTAGATATGATTCATCGGTTCCACATCCTACATACACAAATAGCACCGTTTTGGGAACCTCCATCCCCTCTCATAGTCTCATTAGATGATCTGTAGTTGGTATTTTGTCTAAGGCTGCCATCCATATGAAAGGAGACCTTTGTAGAATTAGGGGGGCTCAATCCCTACTCCATACAAAAATTATAATTACCTAGACAGAGGAGGTGACTAGTCAGCCTGGCTGATTATACCTTATAGTCAGCTCACCTCCTCTATATCGTTGGATCTCACACAAGGGCCAAAATTTAAAGAACCTTTTTAATTCTCATTTTCTTATTACCAAAAGTACCATTTTTTAAAAAGTATAGACACGTTAAAAAAACCGGTACTCTTCCTCTTCTTCTCCAACACGTTAAAAAATTGTGACATATTCAAACTCTTTCTTTTGTTTTGTTGAAAACTGTCTAAAGCTCACCTGAAGACCATCGACAGATGTCAGAAACGGTAAGCATGTTGTTGTAGGATGGGCTGAGTGATGGGCAGAGTGGGTTAAGCTTGAAGTTATGGGGAATCAAGAATATATTCAATTGTGTCTCACCTATTGGGCAAATATCTTTGGTTACCAAGCAAAGCCATGAACATGTGAGGGGAGAGTGAGGGTATGAAACCCTAAATTTCAGCAACAAAGGTGGAATGAGAATGAGGGAATGAAACCCTATCTTTGGTCACTATTCATGCCCCATCAATGGTGGATCGTTTCACAGGAAAAACAATCTAGTTGAATTGGATAAACCAAAACTATCTTTGAGAAGAAATCTTAGTAGCCCCAACAAAATCAAAAGATTTCTGAAAATTTTCGTCCAAGAGAAGAGGGGAGAGAATGAGGGTATGAAACCCTAAATTTCAGCAACAAGGAGAAAGAGAAGAGAGTAGAGAATGAGGGTTTGGAAAAGAAGAGGAAGAGTGAACATGTCTGCACTCTCAAAAAGGGTAATTTGGTAATAAGAAAATGAGAATAAAAAATGATATTTTAATCTTGGCCCTTGTTTGAGATCCAACGGTATAGAGGAGGTGAGCTCACTATAAGGTATAATTAGCACAACAAAGTAAATATAATACTATATATATTTACTTAATAGTGCTAACCTGTTATATAGTGTTAAACTGTTATTTGATTTCTTGTGTTGTTTAATTAAAATTCTATCCTATAAAAAGCAAGTTGAACAATCGATTTAATTATTCATACTATATAGATTAGCAGAACATTACAAGCTACACAAGGCTCAATAGAATATGAATTTGTTTCTGATAACAGATTCCACAATATACTGATTTTGTTTTTGAGGTATTGAATCTCTCATAACCTTCTTAAGTCAGGAACAGAAAGTTTTCGTGCTTCTATTTAGTCACATACTATTCCTAGATAGCCAAACAAGAAAAATGCCACAATCATATAATAACTTTTGCTACAGCATTGTGAGCAAAATAGAAGACTGCCAAAGCAAATCAAAAAAAAAATAGTTGTTCATACACACCATATAATCTTGGAAGAGCGCAGTTAACAAAATGAATAACTGAAACTATCTCCAGTCTCTTCCATAACCAAATAAGACATTTCTCCAAACAGACGCTTCTAGGGACATTACAATCTTAATGATAATTAACCAGATCCAGTTAGCAAAACTAACAGAATATATCACTGGAAAACCCATTTATAAGAAGCAATACTGATCAAACAAACAACAGTATCAAAATGTGAGAAAACATACTGATTCGGTACCAATGGAGTTGTGTTTACTTGTGGTTGCACCACATTTCCAATAGCAAAGGTCCCACCTCCATTTACACCCTCCAAGCAGTGTGAAAAGATCTTTTTCACTTTTCCAGATGAAGCTAGCTGTGAAATCATGGATGAATTTGATCGTCCAAAACCAATTATTCCATCAAGTGCTGCATTAGATGAAGCTGGATCCTCAGATTGTTTAGCACCACACCTACCCCAGAAACATCAAGAACTCTACATAAATTATAAAAGGAAAACAAGTGCTATATGAAACAATTGTAATCTAAGCAAAGATAAGAATGGTCCTCTTAAATTTCAGATCAGAACTTGACACAAATTTCAGAATAAGTGATAAACAAAAAGATACATATAAGCAAAATAAAAGGATTATAGACAGCATCCCCTCATGTGATTCAAGACCCACTCTATGAGATAGTAAAGGAAGCTAGAAACCAATCGAAGAAAGCTACAAATGCAAACTATGAAGGAGACAATTCTGATTTTAACTTGCAAACACAGATAGATAGAAAATATTACAAAACTGTTAAGAATAATAAATTCTTCCTATGCCTCGAAATAAACTTTCAATAGAAGGTGCGCCCCCCCCCCCCCCCCCCCCCGCTTTGAGGGAGGCCTGGGATTAAGCCCCAGAGAAGGAAAATCCAAATGGATCAGGAGAAGATTCCCTTGCGACACCCCCACCCTCAACAAATGTGATCCGAAAGTGGCTACCCACTAACTAGTAACAACCGAGTATTCCTGTGCCGAAGAAATAAAAATCCTTAAGCCCTACCCACTAGGTTCTTGAATATTTCGAAAGAAAATATCAGATTATCTATAAGGATTCTACTACAGATATAGTTCATTCACCTACCATGTTTCACATTAAAACAACATTAGCATTCAATTGAGTTTAGCCATGGGAAAAAAAACTCCCTTCCTCCTCCCTTTCAAGCCATTCTACTTATATTCACAAAGTCTTCTCAGGCATTGCAGGAATGTTCACTAGTGTCAAGAGAAGATTTGGGGTGTTTATACTCAGTAGCATTGAATAGAGGATGAACGGTTGGTATGTGCTTTGATGTGGTAACAAATTAGGTGGTCTGGGTTCTGAGGATGAGAATGGGGTTGAATGATTGGAGTTAGATTATTTCCTTATTTTCACGGTTCATCTCATATCATCTAAGCCTAATCTCCTCGTTAGAGATGGTAGAGTTTAGACTAGGGATAGCAAAGGCCTTTTCTCAGTTAAGTCATTCTATCAGTCCTTTCGTGACAACTCCCGTTGCTTTTCCTTTTCCATTATCAAGAAGCTGTTGGGAATCTGGGTATTCCGTAGAAGATTGCATTCTTCTTATGGTTAAGTCATTGTGGACAAGATTCTCACTTGTAATCACTTATAAAACAGGGGGTCGAGAACGACAAGCAGATGATTCCTTTGTCATTCTGATGAGGAGTCTTAGGACAACTTCTTGTTGCACTATTCTCTAGTGAGATGGAGTTGGGACAGATTCCTGTTTCTACTTGGGTCTCAGTGCGTTTATTCATTCAGGTTGAAGGATTTCTTGTCTAGTTAGGTCCCTCAGGGCCTTGATGCTCTGGGGGAGGGTGTTTGGAGGATGCTCCGGAAAGCTATCTGTTGGAGATTTTGGGATGTAAAGATGAGAGGATACGAGGATGTTTGATAACCTCCCCCGAATAAGGCATTTGGGCTCAGTCCACTAAACTTTGAAAGGATTTGTGTGTCATCACTCATGAGGGACTGAGCACCTTGAGTTTCCTTCTTGTAGTGCTTAGAGGGTTGGGCCTCAGGTACTTTCTTTTGGCTCCTACTGTATTTCTTTCCTTTTGGTACACTGGCGTATGAACCATTGTTTACTTTTCAATTATTATCCTCTACAGAACAAAAAAGAGAGTACCTGAATGCCATTGATGAGCATAAGATGTATTGCATGAATCCATAAATAAAATAAAATCATATACTGCATCAATCCAGATATAGAACAGTAGATATATTGAAACCCTGGAGAAAGACAGAGGAAGAAAACTTGTTTAGAGAAGAGAAAGAATGAGTGTATTTGCTAGATGCACTCCTTTTAATATTATTAAAAAGACATTGTAAGGACACAAATACCCTTACTAATGTGTAAAGAGGAGCACAATAATAATTAACATAACATGTTATAGGCTTAATGACTTAGGCCCAACACGACACTCCACCTCAAGTGGGGCATAGATATCCAACATGCCCAGCTTATTGATTAAAAGCAATCGTTTTTGTAGGTATGTCAACCAACTAATCATTTGTCTTAACAAACAAAAGGCTAATCGTCCTTGAAGCCACCATTTCACGGACAAAATGTCTGTCAACCTTGAAGTGCTTTGTCCCATCATGTTGGACAGGATAGTGTGCAATACTGAACTGATTTGTTATCGCAAAATAGTTTTATCTCTAACTAAATTGGAAATCCCAGCTCTGTTATAAGAATCTTAATCCACAACAACTCACGCACCATGTTTCATTGTCTTGTATTTAGTTTTATCTCTAACTAAACTGGAAATCCTAGCTTTGGCATAAGAATCTTAATCCGTCCACAACAACTCACGCAAAATATTTCATTGTCCTCTATTCTGCCTCTGCAACGGACCTTGCTACAACCTCATATTTTTTACTCCTCCAGGTAACTAAAATTCTCACCTACAGGGGTACAACATCCTAACGTGGATCTTGTCTATTACTGAACCTGCCCAGTCGGTATCTGTATACCCTTCAACCGGCAAGTGTCCATTCTTCTGAAAAAGAAACCCCTTACCACGAGATGATTTGATATACCTCAGTACTCTTTCACAAGCTTTGAGATGTATCGTTCATGGTTTATGCATAAAGTGACTAATTGCACCAACAACAAAAGATTTATCAGGGCATGTCAAAAACAAGTAAATCGGTTTTTCAACTAGTCTTTAGTACACTCTAACATCCTCTAGAGGTTTTCCCCCCTCATAGTCAAGTTTGAGATTAGCCTTCATAGGTGTATCACCTGGTTTAACACCCAACTTTCTTGTGTCTCGTAACAAGTCTAATAAGACTTCCTTTAGGAGATGAAGATTCCTTTCTTCAATCTGGCAATCTTATTTCTAAGAAAGTACCTTAATGTCCCTAGATCTTTGATCTCAAAATCTTTTGCAAGAAACACTTTTAGCCTCCAAATCTCTTGAGGATTGTCATCTGTTAGCACAATATCATCTACAAAACAATCAAAGCTATAATAGTGTTACCCACATGCTTCATGTTGTAATGGGCCATCTAAAAAAGCCCATTGCCTCTTCATTTTCTAGTTACTTGATTGTTAGCTGTTGTCTATTGGGGCTTTTCTGGAAAGAAATTCAGTTTTAAATCAAACAATTGGATAGAATTATTGGGGCTTTTCCGATGTTGTTAGTTCATTAAAAAAAAGTGTTTAAATGATTGATTGAGTTTCGGAACTCCAACAATTTTTTTCTCAAGTTCAAGGCTGATTTTTCTGTTTTGGGGAGTGATTGGACTATTCTACCCGGTTGTATGAAGTTATATTAAATGATGAGCTCATACCACTTCAACTTGTCCTTCTAATCTGAACTCAAACCACTCTTCAAGTTGCGAGTACCTCCCTTGCTTGCCTCCTCCTCTCCAAGGCTGACTGGCTGAGTAGTGAATGTTAATGCTGAAAGCTCTAAACTACTACCTGGGAGATACATTATGTCATTACCATCCGTCTACTTTCCTCACCCAGTACAAGAGTGTACACCCGGCTCAGAGATGGTAACTCATCCTTAGTCCTTACTCAGAATTTGAACCCATGATAATTCAAAGTCTGAGTTAAGGACTTGAAGATCCTGTTCTACTCCAGTAGTTTACAATATTATTCTTCATCAACACGCAGGTTAGAATGTCTGAATGATCCAACTCTTCCCACATACCATGAAAATGAGCAAAGTAATCAGTTAAGGGTTTATCATCCTGCTTAAGATAAGAAATCTCCTGTCGTAACTGATAAATTCTGACAATGTTACAAGGCAAAGAATAAGTTTGGGCTGCTGCATCCCAAAATTCCTTGGTAGTCTTGAGAAAAAGAAATACCCTTGAAATCTGAGGTAACATGGAATGCAATAACCAAGACATGACTGAGATTTTTTGATTCCCACTTACTATATAAAGCATCAGATAAGTTGGGCTCCAATACTCTCTCATTAACATATCCATGTTTACCCCAGCTGGCAGCTACCAATAAACATTTTTAAAGATTGAGACCACTGAACGTAATTTTTGGCATCCAACTATATAGTCGTGATTGGTGGAGCATTTGATAAAATATTATTTTAAGTAAATGGTTATAGATTATCCTCCCATTTAAATTTAATAAAAATTATCTTTAATCCAAAATCCTGAAGAATAAAAGGTCAACTTTCCAGTTCAATAACAAAATCTGCTTTTTTGCGCCTTTTAGGGTGTGTTCATTTGGTGATATAGTGAAAAAAAGTAAAAGAAAAGTAAGTTTTCTTGCACTTTTCTTGCGTTCAATGTGCAAGAAAACACACTTCCTTTTCTTGCACTTTCTTAATAATGACAAACTTTCTCCCAAAAAATTCCTCCATCTTTTGATGATTAATTTGAAAGAAAATTTAATTTTCTTTTCTTTCACCCACTTTCTTTTTAAGCAAACACACCCTTAGGGATTATGCAACATTACTAAAACCCAATAGTCCGGTGAAAAGTCTCATATTTTAGTCTTCAAAAATATTTTCATCTATAGGGTCAAAAAGTCAACTAACAGTTCAACAGAAAAAGACTTACATTCACGCTTTACAAAAACAAATTTAAGCATATCATGGGTACCTTCTATTTAAAATACTCTCAAATTTAAATTCCAAAAGAATTATATGGATATGTTTCAAGGTAGGGGCCGTATGGATGAGTACGAAGGTGTACAGCTTTACATGGAAATGCTAGTGTCAATTGTGCATTAGTACCCGTAGTATCACCGATGGGAGTGTTGCTACATCTTGGACCAGATGACTAACAACGTTATGGATATGAGTTTATATCATTGTACCATAATGTGATGAGCTGAGCACAATATTGTACTTATATAAAGAACCAATACTATTGTCAGCCTAATCAAGACAAAGCTGAATCCAAGTCTCCGCGTAACTCCATGTGACTCTGATTGTAGTTCTTGGGGTGGGTTGGATTATGCTATCATTAATGTATTATATATAAAACTCAAATTGTATATTTTTATTCTTAGGAATGAAACATTTTATGTATGTTATATCAATATTCAGCAATCATAAATTATTGTCACTTGGCAGCACCATAGTAACAAAAAACTGCGTTTTTTTGAAAAAATCCCGTTTAAAACACGCATTAATACCCTGCCGTAGAAAATGACGTTTAAAACCCGTTTTTTGATAAAAACATGTATTATAGTTTTAAACCCGTTTAAAACAAATAATACGAAGAAAAAAAAACATGTTTAAAACGAATAATACGAAAAACAAAACGGATAATCTTAAATTTTTTTGGGAATGAAGATTATGTAGATATTGACAACTTTGATACTCTTTTGAGGAATTGATGAATATAAATGAGTGGTTTTATTAATATACATATTTTAGTCTTGCTTTTAATCTTGATAATTAATGTTTTAATGAAATTTAATGCTTTGATGGAAAGAATTTGATGTTAAAAATGATGTTATGAACTTATTATTATTGATTAGAGTTACTCTTTTTATATATTATCTCACAAAATTGTTAGATATATTATTTAGTATTGTTACTAACTTTTATAATTATAAATTTTTTCTGCGTTTTTTTCCAGAAGTTTTCCCGTATTTTTCCGATTTTTTCGAATTTTTCCGTACTTGACCCATGCCGAATTATTCCCAAACCCCGACTTTGTAACTATGGTCAGCACACATCTTTGCTCTCTTCTCATTACATCTCTTATATACATTGTTCTTTTTTTTTTAATTCTCAAATGTGTATTAACATATATTTCATGGAGTTTCACTGCAAAATTTCATTTTCTTCCCCTCTTTTTCCATCGAAACATGCAAAATCCCTGATAAACGATATATCTTGCAATATATCCCCAATATTTCTTTATCCCACCGGTGCGACATGTCGTACGATATCAACATTTAGAACCTTGAACATTTCCATATAATAGAATTCCAAGGCCCCTAGCACTTGAGGAAGTACACTACCCTCCACACCACTGATTTCTAACATTCTATAACTTTCGAAGTAAGTAAATGCTAAATAAGCAAATCTGAGGTTTCTCAAACACCCAATCAACACCCAACTAGGATGAAGAAATTTTGATTTATACAAATGCAGCCAACACACACTGTCCTAAATCTCAACGGATCAATCAAATCTCGGACCATGGGACTTTAGAATCCAAAAAAGGAAAAAACAAGGAAGGGCGGCAACTATGCTCCAGAAAAATCCTTCTCCCAACCTCGAATCTCCAGGCACAAACATTCTTGGATTTCACAATGGATCAAAAAAAATTGATCCCGCTAAAAAAAACCCAACAGAGCACACTAATCAGATTAATCAAATCTATTTTTCTTCTATAGCATCACTTCGGGTGGCAAAACATAATCAAATATCCTTCACAAAATGCAAATCACATTTAATAATTTTTTCCAAGTAGGTATCTTCATACCCAAGATGAGGGGTGTTAGTGCGGCTGCTGATGTCAGCAGCTAATGAATTTGTTTTGGTTCCTTTTGTTTTTCCCTGGTAAATTTCCTTCAATGATTTTGAATGAAAAACATGCTCTAAGACCAAGTAGAAATATTGAATCCTAGAGAAAAGAGAAAGAAAACTTGTTTAGAGAAGAGAAAGGAAGAGTGTATTTTCTGAATACACGCTCCTTTTATATTATTAAAAAGACATTGTAAGGATATAAATACCCATACTAATGTGTAAAGAGGATCAAACTAATAAATAATATAACATGCTATGGTGGACTTATTGACTTAGGCCAATCACAACAAGAACTAAATAGAAAATCCAAGAAAGGCGTTAACCTCATTAATGCTATTATGCTACTTGTTGGGTGAAGCTGAGAGGAGCTACTCAATGGAAAAATTCCAATACTAGTGATCAAACTAGAATTGTTTAGAGAGTGGGTGTTGTTGTTTTCTCTTACCCTTAAAGATGCAGCTTGTAGTGCTGCATCTCTTGCTAAGAGTGGTGTAAGTAGGAGTCTTCTGTATGAAGGTAAATCTCTTCCCCAAATATGACTACTTATATAATTTGAAATTTGCAGTTACTTATCAAACATAAAGAAAAATAGGAATAAAAAGTATTTTTTTTTTTTAGTATGCCTAAGTTTAGGGGAGTTCTACAAAATTTCCAATAAAAAATGAGGTTGTCTCAATATTTTAACTGAAATTTTGAATTATTGCAATGTACAAAATGAGGCCAATTTTTCTTTGATAGTTTTTGAAAGCAATGTACAAAATTGAACTTTTTCCAGCAAAATAAATTGGTGAAAATTGTAAATTTTATATCCTGGGAGATATTTCTACCGTTGGGAGACATGAGAGTTATTCAAACTTTTCACACTATGATTAGGATTAAATTTGGCAAAGTTTCTTTTGTCTAGTAACAGCTAAGAAAACTTTTCTCGCAAATATCAGCAATACTTGCAAGAGAACAGGACCCTCTCTCACTCAACTGAAATTGATACCATAGGTTACAACATCAACACATTTACTAATGTTTTCAACTAAACACTTTTCTATCCATGTACCCAACACGAAACATACCTACGATAGGAATACTATATAATCCTGACACATTTCCTAATGTTTCCTACGAAACACTTCCATTTCCATGGATGCTGAAATAAAACCAACCTGCAAGGTTTATAAAATTTATATGTTTTAGTAAGCTTCAGTGAAGACGTGTCAAAACGCTTCCATTTTCTACAGGGTTTTGGTTCACTAAGCTTTGATAGTTTCGATAACATTAACCAAAACGTTAAGAAAGCTTTATATAAATTACAATACATTGACTTGACTTCAGTCAATAAGAACCAAAGTCGACCAAAGTTATATTTTTCTTGAGCAAACTCATTTTTTACTCAAAAATTCCATTTTCCCTCTTTCTTGAATCAATACCCATATTGGAGGGTTAAACTTATTTTGGGTATTCATCTCCAACAGTCTGCATATAAACACATATTTTGGGTGGGTTTTATAGATCGATGAGTATTTCCAAAACAAGGTAAATCGCTTTGAATGCACTCTAAACTTTTTTTCATACCAATAGCATGTAATTAATTTAATTGCGTGAAGATACATCAAATTGAAGCATCTTCACATAATTTTAAGAATTTAAACTAGATTTAGAAATGAAATTAGGGAAAATATGATATAAAACAAGAATTTTTCTAAATTTCACCCCAAAAATTCAATACTTCCATTTGAATCTTTATATGATAATTAGAAGCATCTGATCTACAACTTGGTCGGATTATTCATTTTTGGGGAAGAAGATTATTTCTAATTTTTAATTTAAAAAAATTAAAATATGTTTTTATTATTAATACAAATTACATATAGATATATTTTTTGCTCGCATCTGCCAAAACCTGTAGGTCTATCCGGTTTGTAAGTTGTAACATCTGATAGTCATAGAACATCACATAATACAATTAACATGTATTCTAATTAATTAAGTTTGTTATGATTTTTAAACATAATAAATCTTATTATCTCTAATTCCCTAATTAAAAAGTAATGTACTAGAATTATCAAAGTTGCAAACAGAAATACGTAATGGTTCACCGATTACATATATATCTATTAATTGTAATGTACTTTGGTTTTCTAAATTAACTATTTTTAATAAAAAATATATAATGACTCATCATTTCGTTAATTAATATACATAAATAATCAAGATTATGATTTGAAAAGTGACGTAGAAATTATCAATATAATATACAACGTGTAGTGCAATGAATCAGGTGGCATGTGCATGTACAGTTGCACATGTTTCTAGATGTTCTAACTCTTGCAAATACTGCCATAAAATACTACAGCAACAATGGTCCATCTTTCCAAAAAATTACAAAAGATATTGCAGAATGGAGGCACCTTATTGTCAAACTCAGAAGCTCGGATCTTCTTCTCCAAACAATCTCCAAGACCACTACAACAAATCTACCGACTAGCAACGGAATAGTAGAGATGGAAATTTTTCCGTCTCTAATATCTCACTTACAGACATGGAAAAAATTCCGTCACTACTATTCCGTCTTTAATATATATTCCGACATTTAGTCAATTTTGCTTAATATAATAGATATTAGTGACGGAATATCTTCCGTCTCTAATTTGGTTGGACACGGAAGTGTTGTTAGTCACGGAAATTTTCCGTCTCTAAGTTAAACAAACATTAGAAAGGGAAATATTTCCGTGTCTAAAACGTATAGAGTAGTAGAGACAGAAATATTTCCGTTTCTAATGATTAAATTGTATTAGACACGGAAATATTTCTGTCTCTAATAATGTTATATGCGTTTACTAAATCCCTAACCCGCGAAACTCGTATTTCCCCCCAAAAAAAATTTGTCTGCTCTCTCACTCTCTCTCTCTCTCCTCCTCTCGGCTCTCACCAGCTCCGACCACCTCGCCGGCACCGACCAGCTCCGACCATGCCCACCATTGCTGACAAGCACTGCAAGTCCCCTGTCTCCTCCTCTCTCGCTCTCTATCTCTACCGAGCTCTCTCTCTCTCTCTCTCTCTATCTCTACCAAGCTCTCTCTCTCCTGTCTCTGTCTCTCTCGCTCTCTATCTCTCTCTCTCTGCTCTATTCTCTCTCTCTATCTATTCTCTCTTTCTCTACTCTATTCTCTCTCTAACTGTGGACTTTGTGCAGGTTTCGTGCCACCAACTCCACGCCCATCATCGATTGTGGACTCTGCTCAAGTTCTCTTGCTCAGACCTTTGTTTGCTAGGGTATTTTTTTTTTTATTTAAACTCATATTAATAATGTTGGACTAAACTTTGTAGTAATTAGTGGCTAAACGATGTGCTAGTAGATGCTGATTTTTAGTATAATTGTTTTCATGCAATTGTTTGATTAATTTCCATAGTTTGATTAAATGACATAATTATGTCATATTTTTTGTTTTGTTGATTGATCAGATTGTATATTTTCTTTTAGTTGACATAAATATGACATTTTTGAAAAGGGAAATGATATGCTCAAATGACTCAAGGAAATTAAAAAATTAACTATCAATAGTCTATAATTAGATATTGACAATGTTAATTGATTGAGCCAACTCAATACCACACTTTTAAATAGACTTGCATTCAAGTTGAGTTGAGCCGAACTTAACCAAGCTTGGGCTTGGTTTGAACATTCTCGAGTTCGGCTTGAGGTTGATTCGAGCTCAAATGTTAAAGCTTGATGGAGCTCGGAGCTCAATTCGAGGTTGAACTTGATTCAAGTCGAGCCGAGCTTGGGCTAGTTCAAGTTTGATTCAAATTTTAGGGTTATTTTGATCATTTTTATATAATTTTAATAAATATATTTATTATAAAATTAGAATACAAGAAACTACATGAAATGAATCTAATCAAACACAAAAACCGGATTAAAAATGTCCTCAGTTCAGAATTAGAGAGTTTGGGTTTTTGCTTTGAATTTCTTCTATTATTATTACCTCATTATAACTTGAAAAGTATTATAATATATATATATATATATATATCAAGCCTAACCAACCTCTAAACGAGCCAAACTTAAAGCTAAAAATATGAGAATGTCCTCAGGATCAGACTCAAGCTTGGCTTGTTTAAAAATATCAGCCAAAATAAAAGTTTGGCTAAATTGTTCGAGCCTAAAATACAAGCTTGAACTTGGCTTAAACAAGTCGAGCTCACGAGACAGCTTGGCTTGAATGCAGCCCTACTCTTAAATCTCTTTTGGAAAAAGTCATGCAAGAATAAAGAGGATGGTAGACCATCTCTAGGGTCTAAAGTATAGAAACTTTATATCCATTGATTTGATAATTACAAACAACTTTTAAGACTTTATTTAAAGAAACCTATTTTCTATACTTTTATTAGACATTATTAACCGTTTGCCACAAATTTGCAAAAGATTATTATATTTTATTTTGGTTTTTAGTAAATAAATATCATATTATTTTTATTATCATGTGAAACCATTATGAATTAAACTATGCTAATTACATAATTACTAGTTCTAAGTAACCACTTAATTGGAAGTTCTAATGCAGGTAAACTACTTAAAAGTTGTCTATTTAGAAGTTTTACTAAAAGTAATACAATTTTTATTAATTAATACAACCCACACTACTAACAAAGCTAAAATCTCTTACTAGAGAAAAACTTTAAGATGTCTAGTATGATAGAATCCCTCTATAAAGCATTTTTTCCCTTGATAATCATCTTACTGATTTTAAATAAATAAGAACTCTAATGATTAGTGAACTCGTGAGTAGCCTCACCTTCCACATCTTCTTTAATTACATTAACACCCCCTCCCAATTATGTAGTTTAATTACAGCATGTAAAGAAGGTGAAGTTGTTTTTCTTGTTATTTTGCTTTTCTTTTTTTTTCCTTGTCGATATTATTTTGTGAAAAATCATTTTTATTTAGGTGGCGTTTGGATTGGATTTTATTAACCAAAAATCAATTATGATAAAATTGATTTTGTAAAATTAATAATCAAATAATCACTTTTTCAAATAATAAGTTTGGGGAATACGAAGATAATAGACTCAATTTCATATTCCCCGAACACTATTATTTGAAAATTATTTGACAATTTATTTTATCAGAATTGATTTTTTGCTAATAAAATCCAATCCAAATGCCCCATTAGCATCTTGTTATTGTTGATTATTTTTAACCGATACTCCTCTTATAGGATATGTCATTGTGAATGTCCATGCATTGAAACTTAGATCTCCCGTTCAAGAATCATTGTCTGATAAGTGCCTCTCTTATCATCACTATGGATGGATTCGTTGTAGATTACGATGTTTAATTCCTACGTGGACTACATTGCATCTAACAACTAATCTGTCCTGTATGTCAAGAGGAGTATTTGTCAGCAAATGATTCTTGAATTGTCCGTGTGGACAGCTTGGGAATGCATAATCCTGAAGCATGTGTTAGTCGCCCGTGCACACTCAATTTTGGAATATTTTCGTCAGTCAGTCATCCCTATTGTTCTCTGGGTACATATTTGGACAAGGAATGCATCTACCCCTTGTCTAAATTGTGTACTTGGAGAGCCATGGGAGATGCTGCCAGAATTTCCTTTAAATTGAACAAAGCATGTGAGCTACTGATTCTTGGGGATTATGTATTCCTGAATGGGATAGGACCTCACCCAATATGTATTCAATAACCATGGTGCATGCATTACCCTAATCATAGCGTGTCAGTTCTATATCACATTGAGTTAATGATCCACATTCATTGTAGTACACACAACCAGTAGCATCCACTAATGACAGGTATATATTGTCTTCTGTTTTTTTTTTTTGATCAGCAAAATAAGAGAAGATATATAGATGGAAAAAAAGGAAAAGAAAGTATATATTGTCTTTTGTTGTTAGTGATTACAACAGTTGATAAAGTCATCATGGATAAAAGTTGGGTTTCTGCAAACAGATGGAGTGATATATATAAAGCGGGTGTGAAGAATTTCTTGGATTTACATTTAGTAAGTCAACACACACTGACAGTACTATCAAGTGTTTGTGTAAAAAATGCAGTAATCGATATTATTAGATATGAGATGGATTCGTATTGGTACGAGCATTTGATTTGCGATGGATTCGATAAGAATTATGTCACGACTACGTGGATTTTCCAGGGGCAAAAACCACATCCTAGATCTTCAATTACCCAAGTGATGAGAGACGAGAATATCCCTGTAATTGATGATATGCACGGGATATTACACACGGCATTCGGGCCCAATCATGCAAACGAAGTGATGTTTCTAGTGTAGAACTTTCGTTTGAGTTTACTAAGTATGGCCTGATTTGCAATATGAATCTCGGAGATTGATTTGCTTGGCTTTTACTTCATCAGATTTGCAATGTGGATGATGATGTGTTGACAGGGTTAATGAATGTATGTGAATGTTAATGTGGAAGTGTGGATTGGTGACAGAGTTAATGAATGTATGTATTCCTTAATGTGGATGTATGGATTGTGGATGTTAATTAATAATGTTATAATGTGGATCTGGAATGATGAATGTGGATATTATGTGGAATGATTGAAAAAAGGTGACAGGTTACAGGAAATAGGTTTTGATATCAAAGACAGATATATTTCTGTTGCTAATGAAATTATGATATTAGACAATAGACACGGAAATATTTCCGTCTCTAATTAATAGTTAGAGACAGAACTATTTCCATCACATATAAGATATTAGCAACTGAAATATTTCCATCTCTAACTATTAATTAAAGACGGAAATATTTATGTCTAATATCAATTCAAAGTTGGAAATAGTTCTGTTGCCAACACAATATTAGAGACGGAAATATTTTCGTCTCTCATATTATCATTAGAGACGGAAAATAGTGACGTCATAAATGAATGAATTTGTTACGAATAAAGGCTTTAGACACGGAAAATTTATGTCTCTAATTCAATATTAGAAACGGACTTCTTGTTCCGTGTCTAATAGTATTAGACACGGAAAATTACTATTAGAGACGGAATTTTCATTGCTAGTCAACTAGGGTAAGTGATATTCCCTCAAATCATATCCTCTTTTTAGTTTTTTTTTTACTTCATTTCTTTCCCCACAAATCCCCCAACTCTCATCTCACAAAACCCCAACTTTACTTGTAGGAGAAGATAGGTCTCAAAATGATGGTTTAAAACACTCATTTGCACTCAATTATTCAAACTTTTGTTGTCCATTAATGGGGTTTTGTAGTCCATTTATTTGAGATTGTTCGGTCCTCTAAACAGAGTGGCAGGCACATTATTGTTCTAGACGTCGGCTGACTTCGACTAATAAATTGCTAATTGATCTCTTGAAATTTCGACCGATATTATACGAAGTTATATGCATGGTTTAAAATACCAATACGTATCGAGCGAAATGGGTCTGGCACAGACCGGGTTTGGAGCTATCCGGTATGTGGGTACCAAAAAAATCCCTTGAATCAACACGGTATCGGTCTGTGTCGTACACCACGGACCTATTTCTCATTTCCTTTGCATTACAAGCCACAACACAGACCCAATACGCACAACTTATTTATATAAAATATCACTTTAAGTAAACAAAAGTAAATTTTACTTTCATTCACTTTGTGTCAAACCCCCACTTGAATTCAATAAAAAATATCATAGATCAAAATTTCTGGAAAAAAAAAAGAAGTCAACTTTCTAGTTCAAGAACAAAATCCGATTTTTAGAGATTAGGCTAAAATTTCAATTATCAAATGATAGTATTTCTCAAATTTTAAAATTCCATAAATTCTACTATATCAAAACATTATTAAACCCCAGTCCGGCAAAAAAAAGTCTCATATTTTAGTCTTCAAAAATAATTTCATCTATAGGATCAAAAATCAACTAACAAAGTAACATTTAGTATAAAAAGACTTACATTTGTAATTCAATATATTTTATATAATTCGTTGAAATAAGGTTTTAATATCTAGAGTGAATTGCCTATACTTGGCTAAGTGACTATTGTTTGAGTTTTTCATAGTTGTTCATCAGCATCGTCGTCTTTTTTAACTTACAAAATTTTTAACTCTAATATGTATGGTTATAAACGTAGTTGAGAGCCTTCATTTAATTTGTTTTTACTTTATATTTGCATTAAAAGAGATTTTATTTAAAGTATCTAAGTTTTTCCTTGTGTATCCAAGAGTTTCTTAGCGTATGCTGATTTTTTCCATTATATTCATCCAATACGGTATGATACGGCAATACGTAACCTATATTCAACTTACCGATATGGCCCCCAATACAAAAATTTTGAACCAAGGTTATATGGAACTGTTCGAAATACATCCCAACATACTATAACATTTATATTTCAAACAACTTTTTACTCGAGACATACCAACACATTACAGCCAAAACATACCAAAATGTGCTGACAATTAACACCATACCAGTAGTACTGCAGAGAGTACTATGCTTAATACTAGAGTTGTAAGAATGGGCTCAATAATACAACCATGCCTGGCAGACATACCACATACGGCTTAAGGGGAATGAAGCTAATAACAGTGATTTCAAGCCACTCGTAACACAATGTAGTACTATATGCAATCTCATAAGCAAACTACTGTCTTTTTTTGACTTTTTGAAATAGAATGCCTTAATTATGCTTCTACTACTTAATTGGTAAATTACTGTCTTTGTGTATGTCCCATACACTACAAGACTTTATTGTGCGTTCTAATCGTTTACACTTGTTTTAATAGGTTTAATCTTTAATCTAGTTGTATTATCTAAAATTGAGTGATTTATTAAAGATGTATGCTTTTAATTGTTTAGACTTATGTTATTCGGTGTATTTATACATATATGCATTACGTATCCTCGCTTTTAGGAAGTATAGCGTCATTACCTCATATAGATTGTCAAAACGAGAATTGTAAGAATCTATCATATTTTAGGCTTATCTTTGCATTAAAACAAGTTGAGTTTTAAGTTTCCATGCATTTCTTGCATTTCTTAAATTTTTACAGCATTTATGTGCGTTACCATGCGTGTCCACGATGAATTTCCTAATTTTACCTATAGGTACACAAATCAATGCCAATATTTTAAACCATGATCATAAGAGGGGTTTGACACAAATTACAACCTTAGAAATTTACATTTACATCAATTGGTTGTACACATTTTTCTCTTATGCATGATATAAGATTGAAAGAACAGAAATCTGACTCACCCAAATATAACTCTTTCGTTTGCCGATGTGGTTTGGAGGTTTCCAGAAACTCGATTATATTGTACAAAATCTTCTACAAAGTATCCAAAAGTTGAGCTTCCATCTGCATAAGCCACACCATACGTACAGGGTGTATTATTGAAGCAATTAGGCATTAGACCTTCATATGTGGCATTGCAAAAATCTTGATCACAAGTAACCAATGTTCCAGTTGCAGAGTCCTTTGGATCATATAGTGTTAATTTTATCTGTACAAACGAAAGATTCAAACATATATATCAGAAAAAACATTATAATAATTCAAGTTTAATATTTCAAAGCAATAATTGTGAATGACATAATGTTGAACCAAGAAGTGAGGAAGGAATTGGGAACAAGACATGTAATAGAAGAACAAGCATACACCGAGGCTGCTTGTCCTCGGACATTGGCTGCACTCTATGCAATTCACCCACATTATGTCACTTCCTGTATCTATTTGAGCATAGTAGTCCTTTGAAGGAGTCCCAATCCCAATTTTAGCAAAGTAAAGCCTAAAAGAACAAACCAAATAAGCGTCACTACAAAAACAAAAGAAAAGAAAATCATAGGACAAATAAAAATCACAAAGAGATGAAGATAGTATTCTTCACAATAAATCAATGGTAAAAGATCAAAATATGAAGACTTTTTTTGATCTAAACAGTGAATTTTTAATAATAGTTTATAAGATATGGGATAATTAAATGTACCAAAATTTGTAAATTGTTCCATTTAAAATGAAACCATTCCCTTTTTTTATTTTTTGATCGGTAATCAGCAAATTATATTAAAGGAAAAATATCACCTCAACAGCTACAACAATAATAAGAGAGAGAGTTTACTAGGATGTAAACTCGAAAAACAAGGAAAACTAAACTGACAGGAATAGAGAATTCCCTATACAGAGTCAAGGCTAGAAGCCGCACTTTTCACTATAGAACACGTTTCCCACCCTAAAAAGTTGCCCAATCCACCCCCTTTTGACGAGCAAGACGCCACTCAAATCATATATCTGATTCTCATATAAAAACATGAAACCGAAGAGGGAGAGTCCTTCAATACTCTCTTGTTTCTCTCCTTCCAAATTGATCATGAAATGCCCCATGAAGGACGGACCAAATTACCTCATGAGCACTATCCCAACTCACTAGGAACCAACAAGATAAAAAGTTCTAAAATCAAGAAGGGAAAACCCAATCCACTCCCAGACGAGAGAGAAAATGACCCCATAATGCAAAAGCAAGTAATTCGCCGACTCTTCCGCGTGAAGGCACAAATAATAGCAGTTAGTCATCCTTCACCCTCTATTTTTCAAATGGTCACACGTAAGAATCTTCTTTAAAGCCACAGCCCATAGGAAGAAAGATACATTCGAGAGATTTATAGGATTCTAGGAAGAAAGGTACATTTGATGGATTTACAGGATTCTACACAAACCTATAGAGAAATAGGGACAAGTGTAAAGTAATGAATGATTGTAATAATGATCTCACTAAAAATCAACCATTGTTGCCTCTAGATCCTTTTATACCTGACCTAGGGGCATGGGAAGAAGGTGCTGAGATGCTGCAGAAGACAAAAATGTTCTACTTCCAAATCGTTCCAATCTTGCCTCAACCTAGGGCAACAAAACACTCCATTCTCAATCAACTCGAAACAATCTGTGACTAAGGCGTTCCTAACACAAGCGAGCAAAAAAATGTTTCCAAATTCGTCCTTTACTCTCATCGGCCCACTCCACAAATCCTTCCAGAAGCCAACTTCTGAACTGTCGCATTCCTTAAACTTAATATAAGGGCAACAAACTAGCCATCGTTATTATCCATTTCTAAAGCCCCACCTCATAAGAGCCACTAACCTCCCTCGGGTTCCAACCAGATGATTCCTCATATTCGGCCATTATAACATTTTATACAATAAATTACCCCTCCTCCCCAAAACGTCACGCATTTGCATAGCAAGATCTTCTTCACCTCTACAACTCTACCAAAGATTTCAAATTCAAACCCTCATCCCTTATCAGACAATGAACTTGATCCCACACAACCAAATGATATTTAAATTTATCCATTTTCTTGTTCTAAAGGAACTCTCCCTGCAAACGCTCTAGTTTGGTAGCTATCGAACATAAGATGGTAATAGTGGCAATAAAGCATGGTGGGAGACTACTCATAGTGCATTTGATGAGGGTCAATTTCCCTCCTTTATATAAAAAGGTTGATTTTCACTCTGCCAATCGTCGAACAAATGTCTCAACTACTGAGGACCATGCCTCCTTGGATTTAAATTTGGAACCGAGGGGTACCCCTAGGTATACAAACAGTATGGACCCCACCCTTCAGCCCCAACAAGTTGCAAGTTCCTCCAGGTTCGGGACCTCTCCGACCCTCACAAACTCATACTTACCTAAGTTGACTCTTAGGCCAGGCACTGCTTTGAAGCACCTAAAAAAATCTAAGGCAGACCAGTTGCCAATTTAGGTTGTTAAAAAAACTAGAGTATCATCAGCAAATTGAAAATAAGATATCCGCAAATTCTCCTAACCTTTAAAAAACCTTCAAACGTGCCACAATTTGCTCTAGATATCATCATACTCAAAGCTTCTGATACTAGGAATAGAAACGGTGATAGGGGATCCCCTTGTCTCAAACATCTAAAGCTTTTAAAGTAGCCAACCGAACTTCCATTCAAAAGGATGGAAATCGAGAAAATTCAAATAAACATTAGCATCCACCTCCTCCAACTAACACCAAAATGCATTCAGTTCATCAGATATTCCAGAAAATTTCAATTGACGTGATCATGTGCCTTCTCTATGTTGGCTTTACAAAGAATACTACGGACCTTCAATCTGATATGCTCGTCGACGGACTCGTTGCCTTTTAATAATCCATCTAGAATTTGTTTGCCCCCTCACAAACGCCCCTTGTTGAGGGGATATAGTCATGGTTTAAAACATCGACACTTTCTTACGAAACACTTTTGTTTCCTTGGGTATTGACACAAAATCTACCTGTGACATCAAAATTATAGAATTGTCCAACACTTCCTATCGTTTCCTATGAAACTCTTCCTTGCATATCGCCACAAAACCTACATGTATAGTTTACAAAATCGACACATTTTGGTAAACTTTGGTGGAAATATTTCGGCTTCATTATCGATGAACGATATCCACTTGAAGTGTAAAATGTAAATAGTACAAGGTTTTGCAAGCATGTTTTGGTAATTTCAATTACGCTTCAATAATATCGACCAGAATATTACAAAACCTTATATAAATTACATGACTTCGGTCGACATGAACCAAAGTTGACTGACTTAATCTATTTTTGTTAAGAAAAAACTAGTTTTTTAAAAGCCTATTTTTCCCATTTGATTAATCAATTCCTACATTAAAGGGTTTTAAACTTATTTTTAGTGATTCGGCTTAAATATTTTCTAGAAAAACACTTATATCTTTATATATTTTGAGGACTCAAACTAGATTTGTAGATGAAATTCGAAAAAATTGAGAAAATCCGAATTCCACTAAATTTCACCCCCAAACTTTAGTATTTCATTTTGGGTATTTTATATGTTAATTAAATACACCCGTTTTACAACTGTCAAATTATTCTTCTATTTTGGGAATTTTTTATTGTTTGATTTTAAAATTAAAGATATTTTTTTATTATATATAGACACTAATTTAAGAAATATGTAGGTTATCTTATCATATTTCTCTTTCTTTTGGGATGTTTTGTTGTAAAACACTCATTCGTGCACATTTTAGCTGCACAGTTAAGACAGCATATGTCATTTGACATGATTTTCGCATTCGATGTTATACATGCTTGCATTTTTGTTATATAATGAATTGGAGATGTGTATTTACGCTTATGTACACAATTCTTCTAATTTTATTTCCCTAATTTCCTTAGACTTCCTTAAACTTCCATAAAACGTGTCAACTTCCTTAGCGACTGAAGTATAGACCGACACCGAAGTTTAATACCTTCGATATAATGGATCCTAAAAACACTTTTCAATCCAGACGCTATGACCATAGAAATTATCTCATTGGCGTTGCTCACTAGACTGATTAGACGTAACTCCTTCATGTCTTGGACTCCTGCCTTCTTCAAAAATCAACACCACAATGTGTTGTTAATTACCTTCGACCTGGCTTGTAGAGCCCCGGACCTTTTCACATTTATGCATGACCCTTCGTAGCCATTTTTCCTTTAAAGTAATGCAATTAATAAATAAGGAAGAAATTAGAAATTCTGAAACGTCAGAAATGTTCGTTTTCGAAGTACGAACCCAACGCAAGTTGAATCGTCAAAATCGGACGAACGAGTCAAAAGTTATGGCCAAAACAGTTTGGACCTGCAGACCACCGATCGCTCGGTCCATGGAGCGATCGATCGGTCCAAAACCGATCGCTCGGAGGCTATCGACTGGTCGAGATTTTACTATGGGGAAATTTTCCAGAGAGTGAAATTTCAACCGATCGCTCGGTTATGAAACCGATCGATCGGTAGGCAACCGATCGATCGGTCATTAACACCGATCGCTCGGTCCTCGCGTTTTACAGAATTTTCACTAAGGGCATTTTCGGCATTCGGATGTTATACCCTTTCTTATATAGGATTGCCCGAGCCTTTAGGGCTCATTCTCAACCCTTAGAAGATTTGGGAGATTAGAGAGAAAGGAGAAGGTTTTCCAAAACCTAGGTTTCCATTTTGGAGAGAAATCAAAGGGTTTTGAAACCCTAGATCAACCTCAAGCCCGATTTCTTCAAGATTTCGGTTCAAGCATTCGTGGAGCTCGTGTGGGGCACTCTCCTCAAGCTAGGGCAGCAACTCACGTGCGTTTGGTGGAGGATTTCTTCCCCCATTTGTCAAGGTCGGTACTTTTTACTACCCTCCTAGTTATAGCCTCTCCTTTCCTTATTTCTTCTTGTTTTCCTTCATATATATATATATATTATGAGATGGGTGGTATGTATGGTAAATGGAGAGGGATGTTGGCGAATGGATGCCGTGTGGATGATGTATTGAATGAATGGGGAAGGGCATTGTACTAATAATAAACATACAAGTGTGATGTGAGTATAACCCACCTAGAAAAGCATGTTGTAGGGTTAATGAATAATGAATGTACCATGTTTGATGAAATGCCAAGGTGAATAAAATGAATGATAAATTAAGAAAATGCATGTTTAAGGTTTATGGAAATTGCTAGGGTTATGATAGTGTGATTGTTCGCTTTCCCTAAATGATATCAATATTAAATTGCCCAAATCATTGATGTTATGTGTTATGAATTACTCAAATGCCATATTTAATTCCAAATGCAAGTATGCACACGACCTCACGAGCACGCATACATGACATGATTTTACCGAGGTTTTCAAGAATGGGATTTAGAGGTGGGGCATATCGTACGATATGTTTTACCTCGCTTTTGGCAAGGACAAGACAATCATGCATTTTCATAAGAAGGGTCTCCCTTCCCTCACAAGTGCATACATAACATAAGAAGGGCCTCCCTTCCCTCGCAAGTACATCTCACAAGAACATCTCACAAGTGAAAGGACATGACATGAGCATTTAGGAAGAAGGGTCTCCCTTCCCTCACAAGTAGTTTACTCTTCCAAGCATGATACAAGCAAGCATGACATGGCATGACAAGCATGGGCATTTAGGAAGAAGGGTCTCCCTTCCCTCACAAGTAGTTTACTTTCCAAGCAAGCATGACATGGCATGACACGCACGATACGATAAGATAAGACAAACATGACAAGTTTTCAAGCAAGGAAATGGTATTTTCAGTCAAGTCAAGTGCACGGTGTTTTCAAGGGTTTTATCGGCTTTTATGAATTCAAGCATGATTATATACTCCTTTACTTTATTGTCATGATATGAATTATTCCTGCTTTATATGCTTGAATTGTTTCCTGCTTTAGATATGTGAAATGCTTCCTGCTTCCTATACTGCTATGGTTTTGCTATGACTATTGGTTAGTATTTAGTACCCGCTGAGTATTCCATGCTCAGCCGTACTTCTTATGTCGGCAGGTTCTGAGGGAGCTGCTGCTCCGTTTGATATCTGTGCTCCGAGCCCTTGGGTGGAGGAGGAGTACGTCGAGGAGCCTTTGGAGGAACCTCCCGTAGAGGGTTACCATTAGGTGGTTGTAGATTCTGAGTGAATAGCTGTGGGTGAGATGAGAGATATACTTTCATGTATTTTGGCGGGTCTGTCCGCACTTTCTTTTGGTTACTTTTGTATAACTTGGATTTGCGCATGTATATTCATAGAGGTTTGGTTAGACTTCCACTGTGTTTTATAGTTATGTTTCCGCTATAATGTCCTCTATTGTATATGCTCTGTGGGTTTTTGCAGGTTGGTTTGTCAAGCAAGTTATGTAAGTCATGATTGAGTCGTCCAAGATTCACTCTAACTCCTAGGGTGGGTTTTGGGTCGCGACATGGCTAGTATTATACAGCTCCTTCATGACTTCTAGAAAGTCTTTCTATGGCTAAGTCCCAAATGACCTAGAGGAATAATAGAGAATCATCAAGACCATAGGCCTTATCTATGGCCAAATCCCAAATGGCTTGCAACATCTCCTCATCAAAAGATCATTCCAAAACTCCCTCTGTTCAGTAAGGGGTGTCGAAAGGCAGGCGATCCATCTTGGGTCTCCAAAGGTCTCTCCCTATATAATTCCTTGTAGAACACAACACTTTCCTCAATCTCTCTTTTATTCTCCTTCTAAACCCCATCCGCAAATAGTCTAGAAAAAATTTTGTTTTCTTGCGAAAACTGGCCATTCTATGAATGAACCTAGTCAATCCCCCTCTTCGAGTCATCTGATTTGCGATTTCTTTTTCCAATTGATCGCCTCCAGTTTAGAACTTTCAAATATTCCCCCTTCTCAACTCTTTACTTAAAACTTCCTCACTCGACAAAGGCCTCGAATTTTCGATAACTTTTAGCTCCTCAATGGTGCAAAGAAGACTGCACTTTCTTACGTGAATATTTTCAAAGATCTCCCTATTCCATGCCTTGATTTTTTATTTGAGAGCTTTTAATTTGAGGCTAAACCTAGTCTAGCTGAACGCCACCCTAGTTCGGATCTCCACACTTTGGCAATCAAATCCTTGAAGCACTCATCCTCAAGCCACATATTTTAAAACCAAAAAGGGGTTGGGCCGCCCTTGATGCATTCTAGCCACAACATGATAGGGACATGGTCCGAAGTATGTTTGGGAAGAGTTAATTGTATAAGATTTGGGAACAACTGCTCTCAACCCTCGTTGAAGAGAAACCTATCTTGATTCTTGCCTATTAGCCAATAAGTCGCTGACCAACTAAGACCACGCATATTGGACCCCTTTCAAAGGGTAGTCGATCAATCCATGGTTGAATATGAAATTCTCAAATCTACTCATTTTAGCTTTACTAGAACTACCCCTTTCCTTTCATGAGAGAAGCGGACGCGGTTGAAGTCCCCACCCAAACACCATATTGAGTCCCATCTCACCCTAACATCTCCTAAGTCATGCCAAATATCCACATCCTCTTAAACGCCCGTTTGGCTATAAACCCTCAAGAAGACCTAAGTAATTCCTTCAGTTATCGACCTGCATAGAATAGAGATTGAGTAAGCCCCCAACTCTTAATAATTACTTCAACCCTTTCTTTATCCCAAATCATCCCCCCCCCCACAACACACCTATCGAAGGAATGGCTAACCATTTCAAAACCAGACCACCCCATACTTCCCCAACATGAAAATCTTGGATGTGTTCCAATTTAGTTTCTTAAATACAAAGAATTGATAGCATCTTTGATGTCACAAACTGTTTTATCAGGACTCATTTCCCCAGTTGGCCCAACCATCTAATGATCTGGGAAAAGTAAATAAAAACCCGTCATTTATGATACTGACGGTCCCTTCCTATCAAGGAGTAATAGACACACCACTATGACAATTTCATGTTATTGACACTGCACTCTAATCTCCTGAGCTCCATTTTTGCGATCCTCCCATAACCTAATGAGTTTCTAGTAGAAAATTAGAAATAGTAAACTAGGGTTTGTGTAAGAGAGAAGGTAGAAGGAAGGGAAATAGGGTATGGAAAATTAATTTCTCCATCCATTTAGTACTTCTTTTATATTACTAACAAAATGAAAGGACATAATGCTCTTGATTACATAAAAGATAATAGACACTAAAACATAATAAAGTAACTAAGTAATAAAGTTGCGATGGGCTTATTTAGATGACCCGTTACAACACTTCTCCTCAAGCGGGGCATAAATGTCCAGCATGCCAAGTTTGGCAATAAGCCCATGATGACGTGATGAAGCAACTGCCTACGTAAGAACATCTGTTAACTGATCTTTTGTTCTTACAAAGACAAGACTAATTATCTTCGAAGCTATCTTCTCTCTTATGAAATGTCCGTCAACCTCAATATGTTTAGTCCTGTCATGTAGCACTGGGTTATGTGCAATGCTAATATCAGCTCTATTATGACAATAGAATGTCATCTCCGATGGGTTTAAGAAACCCAGTTAAGTCATCAAGGTTTTGATCCACAATAACTCATGGGCTCCATGAGCCATGGTTTTGTGTTCTACTTTAGCGCTAGAGTGTGCAACTCAGACTATTTCTTATTTCTCCAGGTAACCAAATTTCCACCAACCATGGTGCAATAGTCTGACGTAGAACAACGATCTATGACTAACCCAGCCCAATCAGCATTTGTGTATGCCTCAACCTTTAAGTGTTCATTCCGCCTGAATAATAATCCTCGACCTGGTGTAGACTTTAAGTATCTTAAAATTCGATCCACTGCCTCAGTGTAGTCCTAGGCATGGTTTAAAATATCGATACGTATCGACCGATATAGGCCGATACGTATCATGTTTAGAGCTACCCAATACACTGGTACAGTGGTACGTTGAAAAAAAAAACTCCCCCGTATCAAACCGATACAGGCTCGATATAGAGAATTTTTCAATTAACTTTTTTCTCTCCTTCCATTTACATTAGGATCCACAGCACAGGCCTGATACGCACAACTTAATTATATAGAATATTATTTAAGTAAATGATTTTAAATTAATATTATTTTCTTTTCCTTAAGATATTAATATGCAAATAAGGTTATCCCCCATTTGAATTCAATAAAAATTATCTTGATTCAAATTCCTGAAGAATAAAAAGTCAACTTTC
Organism: Tetracentron sinense; assembly: GCA_015143295.1. Lineage (NCBI taxonomy): Eukaryota > Viridiplantae > Streptophyta > Magnoliopsida > Trochodendrales > Trochodendraceae > Tetracentron > Tetracentron sinense. The sequence continues at coordinate 15,181 of JABCRI010000675.1, read as the reverse complement.
AGTTCAAAAACAAAATCCTCTTTTTACCACCTTTTAAGGACTAGGTCAAAATTCCAACTTTCAAATGATAAGGTATTTCTCAAATATCAAAATTTCATAAACTTTATTATATCAAAAATTACGAAAACCCAATAGTTTGGCAAAAAAAGTCTCATATATTAGTCTTAAAAAATATTTTCATCTACATTGTTAAAAAGTCAACTAATAGTGTAACAGTTCAGCATAAAAAGACTTACATTAAGCTTCAAATTTATGGTTGCAATCAAATACATTCTTATTTAACTCATTGAATATAAGGTTTTAATATCTAAATTTTTTTTCTTATACTTAGCTAAGTGATTATGGTTTGTATTTTTATATCTTCTTATCAGCATAGCATGCATGCCTTTTTTAACTTATAAAATTCTTAAATCTCATATGTATGGTTATAAACATAATTGGAGACTTTCATTTAGTTTTTTTTTTTTTTTTGGTGGGTTCATTTATTTTGTTAATAGATTAAATTTGCATTAAAAGAAATTTTATGCAAGGTATCTAAGTTTTTCATTGCGTATCCCAACATTTCTTGATTTTTTCTATCGTATCCATCCAATACGTCGATACGTATCCTGTTTTGGACTTACCGATACAGCAACTGATACCGATATTTTGAATCATAGTCCTAGGACTGTGCTTAACTAACTGATTACACTCACTGTATAAGCAATATCGGGACGAGTCAAGAATAAGTAAATCATTATCAGCCTACCAATAAGTCTATGGAACATACCAACATCTTCAAGCAACTCGTCACTCTCATAGTCAAGCTTAACATTAGTTTCCATAGGAGTTACCATAGGTTTCGAGCCAAGCTTTCCAGTGTCTTCCAACAGATCAAGGATATATTTTCTTTGAGATATAAAGATGCATTTCCTTGAGTGGGCAACTTCAATCCTAACTCTCAAGAAAATACCTGAGTAAAACCAAATCTTTAATCACAAACTCTTTGGCCAGAAAATCCTTAAGATTCTGTATCTCCCCTGGGTTATCTCTAGTTACAACAGTAGTTGTGTTTCCCAAATGCTTCACAGACAGCGTATCATCTGAGTGACATTAAGTATACCCAAACTTCTTCACAGCTCCACTAAACCTTTCGAACTAATCCCTAGGGGACTATTTAAGGCCATAAATTACCTTCTTCAAATGCCAAACTTTACTCTTTTGATTCTGAACATTAAACTCAAGAGGTAAAGCCATATAAACTTCTTCTTGGAGATCTCTATGGAAAAAAGTGTTCACATCCAGCTGAAAGAGAGTCAAAGACTGATTTGCTGCTACTGAAAGAAGAATTCAGATTGTTTTCATTTTAGCTACAGGATCAAATGTTTCCTAATAATCAGCATTTGGTGGACTTAGGATCCAACTTAGAAAGAGTTTGGACCCAGGATATGAAGAAAGCAAGTACAATCAAAGATGTGAAGCGGAAAACTAAAAGAAGTCTCAGGACGCAATAACTGATGTGTAGACTTGAAATCCAAAACCCGAGAGGGCATTCGGTTAATCAAATACGTTGTTGTAAGCATTGCCTCATACCAAAACTTTTTTCAACTTTCATCTATAATAACAAACTTCGAACAACCTCAAGCAAATGGCGGTTCTTTCGTTCCGCAACTCCATTTTGTTGTGGTGTGTATATACAACTGTTTTGATGAATAATTTCATGTTTAGCAAAGTAAGCTCTTAAGTTATCCTTTAAGGTATTCGCGACTATGATCAGGGCGAAATATATTAACATTCTTGTCAAATTGATTTCCGATCATGTTATGAAATGTGTAAATAGTATTGGGCACCTCATCTTAAGTTTTCAACAGGTACAACCAAGTGTAGCGGGAATACTCATCAATAAACGAAATAAAATATTGAAATCCAAACAATGATAAAGTGGGAGAGGGTCCCTATACATCTGAATGGACAATTTCAAACGGAAATGAACTTTTTTTTTGGTCACTAGGGAAAAAGGAAATACGAATATGTTTTACCAATTCACAAACTTTGTAAATTGACAAACTCAAACAAACGAGGAAACAAAATTTTTAAATACTGAAACGACAAGTGACCCGACCGACGATGCTAGAGAAAAATCTGGTCTTTGTTAATAGAACTACGGGACTGAAAAGCACTAAAGATAGGAGCAGGAGCCTGATCCAAGATGTAAAGCCCATCCACTTTACCTCCACTCTCAATGTGTCGTTGTGTCACTAAATCCTGAAATGCACAATGAGATGGAAAAAATGTTACACTACAATGCAGATGCTTAGTTAAACTACTAACAGAAAGAGGTTAACAGAAAACCCAGAAACATGTAATACAGATGACAATGAGAGAATAGGGGTGACATGGATGCTTCTTTTCTCAATCACAGATACAAAGGAACTATCGGCTATTTTCACTCTCAAATGACTCAAGAGTTATAAGACGAAAAAAGAGTGGATGTACCAGACATATGATATGAGGCTCCTGAATCAATGATCCAAGGAATCCCATGTGAGGTTAATGAAGATACCTGATAGGCAGATGCATGAGTACCTGTCTGAGCAACGAAAGTGGGATATCTAGAAGATAACTACATCTGTGAAAGTAACTGACTGAAGCGCTCAAGTTCCTCTTTAAATACTGGAAGGGTGTCCTTAGAAAAACTATTGAAAATGAGGTAGCATAATAAAGGATTCCATAAAAAAATGTAATATCAGCAATGGAGGCACTATGCGTATTGATCTACATGCTTAGATGTTCATTTATACCACCAATCACAGACATACGTCTTACTTAGGGATTAAAAAACCAAACAAGTAAATAAGTCAGATCTCTCAAACACCAACAACGCTTCAACTAAAGGTCTAATCAATTCTGATTTATACAAATCAGCAACTCACAACCTTCCACCAAGGTTTTTCAACTTCATACAATCAAACACCGCCACAAAAAATACCAAAAAAATTCCAACAATTCAAAAGGTAACACCTCTTCCACAAAAAAATACTAATTAGGTCAATGCAACTTTTTTAGCACAAAAATAGCAACAATAAACACTGTCAACGCTTCTTGCGGAGGTTAAATATGATTGTTTTTTCACAAAAACAGCTTACAGAACAACTTTAGGGTTCCCGGAATCCCACAAAATCACCAAAAAAACTCTAAACTATTTCTTTGTTAAAACCAATGAATCCGCACATTTATAACTCAAGATCTAATAACTCATAGTAGATCTCGATGTCCATCAACAACCCCAGAAACCTTTTAAAAACTCGAATTATGTAAATCTAATTTTTTTTCATAAAATCATTCAAGAACATGAAATATTAACTTTACTCCAAAAACTTAGCATAAAATCAACCCTAACTCCAAAAATATTAAACTATACCCAATTCACGCGGCACTATTCATGCAGCACTATTCACGTGACACTATTCACATTACTATTCGTGCCATTAAAAAATGAGGTCTTGATTTCTTACTCTGATACCAAGTAGAAAATTAGGAATAGTAAACTAGGGTTTGTGTAAGAGAGAGAGTGGAAGATGAAGAAGGGATATAGGGTATGGAAAATTAATTTCTCCATCCCTTTAATTCTTCTTTTATATTACTAACAAAATAAAAGGACATAAATGCCCTTAATTACATAAACGACAATAGACACTAAAACATAATAAAGTAACTAAATAATAAAGCTGAGATGGGCTTATTTAGATGACCCATTACAACATTTATAAATTTAGAACTAACCCCTGACTCGACTTTTGTTTTAGACGCTTTTGAATAAGCCCTTCACCTCCTCCTCGTGGCCCTCGAAGGATAGCCGCAAGAATTTCTCGAATCCCTCAATTTTGCCCAAGACCTGCTCAGATACCCCCTTAATCTGCCTTAGAGTGAGAACAATCCAACCTAACCCCCTCTTGTCCAAAATCGTCGACATGGTTAATGTCAAAAGGCACTGACTCTGGTCTATGATCTATCTCATTGAGATTAAAGATACTCGACTATGTCTTACACCCTATAACGACTCCCCTTTCCTCATATATCTGGGGTATCATATTTCCTTGGTTTTTCATGCTCGTTTGAGAATTCGCGCTTTGAGACTGAATGAAGAAGCTTCTACCCATCCTATCCCCTTTATCCAGACAGATAGGAGAGGTAGAGGTCTAAGAGGTATGAAGTGTACTTCTCATTAGAATGATGGATTTATGCTTTTGCGTCGGCTATCTCTTGCTACTAATTGGTAGATGCTTTTGGCTAGGGGTATATCCCCCCCCGAATAGGATGGCATCATAGCACTTTACAGTTGCTGATTTTTTCTAAGTCATACATGCTGATTTCTTTGAATGTTTAATACTTATCTTGAATGTTGGTTATTTGATGATACTCTTATTGAAATGTTAGCTTTTTTTTAATCTATGTTTGATAATATATATATATATATTATTTTTGAATATATATATATATTTCCGAGTCAGACGAGTCTAGTTTTTTCAAGTTTTCTGAGTTACTCTACCCAGCTAACTTTCAAGTCGAGTTCTCGAGTTTTTGAACAGTGATTCTAATCAACCAAATGACACTTACTAGCATTCTCCCTACCATTCCACAAGAAATCTCTGTACCATTGTTGCCTAATTTCATGAGTTGTTTTAATTAATTTTTTAATAAAGCAAAATTAATCCTAACCCTTTATGAATTGCACAACAAATCCACATTGAGACTGGGGGTGACAATTAGGCGTAAAGAGCATGTTTGTGATACCCAAAATGGATCCCATCAAATAGAGATTCACTCATATATACTCACACAGAGATGTACCTCTACCGCTTACAAACAATAAAAAAGGAGGTATACCTCTACCACCTACAACCAATAAAAAATGAGGTACCTCTATCAAAAGAAAATTACATGGGGCAAGAATGTTATGAGATTCATTGTCAATACTATATGGTAAGACCATTTGAACCAACGAATGGTAGAAGAATATGGACAATAGATGAGGAGGCAGTATTAAACGTAATTTAACACTTATTTTAACATGTTGCTAGAAATAAAGTGTTGCCTCTAGCTCTGCTTTATGGAGTAGAGTGTTAGGCTATTAACAACTTACGGATTTATATTCTTTCACTTTTCATCATCCCATCTGCAGTGGCTAAAGTTGTGGAAAGAATTCAACGCAATTTCTTATGGAATGATAGAGATGGCCCCAAGAAATATAATTTGGTGGATTGGAAGACTATTTGTCTCCCATTCGAGGAAGGGGGGTTAGGGTATTCGCCCTTTAGTGGAGTGGAATAAAGTCCTTCTAGGTAAATGGTTGTGGATGTTTGGCACCGAAAGGGAGTCATCGTGGAGAAAATCGATTTTTCATAAATACGGAGAGGCTTTGAGATGGAATCCCAAACCCGTCCATCCCACGGATGTGGCCTTTGGAAAGGCATCATAAAAAGTTGGCAGGTTTTTTCTAGACATATATCATTCAAAGTAGGTTCTGGATACGAGGTTAAATTTTGGTCAGACAAATGGTGTGGCCACCTCTCTCTAAAAGAAGAATTTAGAGGTTTGTGGTCAATAGCAGAAGGCAGGAATGTCTCAGTGGAATCTTGCTTTGAGAGAGTGGATAACAATATATCTTGGTGTTCGAGGTTTAGACGCAACTTTCAGGATTGGGAGTTCGACAGCGTATCTAGTTGTTGGAGTGCCTCCACTTCACTAATATTCTACCTCATCTTGGAGATGTCAGAATTTTGTCTTGTGATAGCAAGGATCAGTTTTCAGTAGGTTCTCTCTACAAGGCCTCTAGAGTGCTTCAAGGAGATCCCTTCCCACATAAGCAGGTGTGAAACCAGAAAATTCCATCCAAATTTGCTTTTTTTCCCTGGTCGGCCGCTCTAGACAAAATTCTCACATGTGATCACCTTCAAAATAGAAGATGGAAGATGGCAAAAGATTGTTTCATGTGCCTCCAAAATTCACACATAATATCTGAGATAAGGATATGATGATGATGATTTGATGCTAAAGCCCATCATATAGTGTCATTTAAATGCTTTTCTTAATCTCTCTAATTTAATTAAAAATCTGGTGGATTCACTTAGAACTGACTTATGTCAACCATAGTGACAAAGTCGGGGTTCGGGAATAATTCGGCAGAGGTCAAGTTTAAAAAAATTTGGGAAAAACTCAGTAAATATTCGGAATAAATAAAAAATAAATTAATAAATATAAAAATATACCAAAAAATTTGATTAAAAAATATACAAAATAAGTCGTTTTTTGCCAAGTTTGAGAAAATAATTCGGGAATAATTCAAAAAATTCGGGAATAATCAAGAAAATTCGGAAAATTCACAAATAATTTGCCAATACTTCGGGAATCCAATAATTTGCCAATAATTCGGCAAAACAAAAATGCGCGAATAATCCGCGATTTTTTGAAAAAAATGGAGTTTTTTGTTACAAAGATGTCAACCCATTGGGTCATTCACCAAAGGAACTTTGGATGTCTCGTATAAATAACATTATTATTTTTTTCATTTATTCCGTATATATTATTTTTATTCGTGTACTTCCTCTACTAATTTATCATTCTACATTCATCTTTCTCGCTATCCATTTTTTCTCTCTCTTAAAAATAATAGATCATTTAATTCATATTTTTTTGATCAACCAACAAGCACAAACATTTGATTTGAAATAAGTATACTTTTCACAGGGCATACCAAACAGACCATCAGTATGAACTGAAACAACTGCAATCAGGACCATTCACAATTGGCTCATTACAAATGGAGCAACTCAAAAAATAGAAGGATTTGTGCCACCAAATGCCCTTACGTAAATAAAATTCAAAATTAAAAAAATAAATGCCCTAATGATCTACTATAAGTCAATATAATTTCCACAAAATTCATTCTCAAAAAAGAGAAACCAACACAATCTTTTCTCAAGAACTCAAATATACCTAGAATAAAACAAAATCACATGCAAAACCCTTTATAAACTAATACAAACAAAATAAGGGAAACTATGAAAATGGTGAATAACAGACCCTGCATCAGTCGGATGGCCGTTTCCACCCATCGGAAAATCAACGCCGGCGAGAATTCGATTATGGCGGCGATCATCATGGGCCTTGAGGTCTTTCAACGATGGCTCCAAACCCGCAAATCTGTGCTGCACCCTAAAAACACCGTTTGCAGAGACTATGGAGACGAACAAGAAAATCAAAATTAATTGAACAAATATCAATCTTCCGATTTCCATGGCCATTTTCTTCTGCAAATTTTGCGCAGTAAATCGTTCTCCTTCAATTTTTCAATCGTAATTGTTTGAAAGTAATTCAGAGAGAGATTGAGCCCTATCAGCGGCAATAAGGACGAGGGGGCAGGAGAAGAAATGGGAAAGGATGATGAAATTGAGAAAACGTCTTCAACGGCACTCGAGAGGGGTTCCGCTAGTACTACTGCTTTTTTCTCTAAAATGTCCAAAGTCCTCGACTCGTTTCATCATTCAGAAAAGGGTTTAAATAAGAGCCTGAGCTCCGCTTGAAACATGAGCGGAGCTTAAAATGTAATGGTGGCAGATTTTTATTGTCCGAGGAACTTTTTAAAATAATGGAGATAGGATCACAGTCAATTATGATTGAACTCAGGGGAGAGTTCAATCGCAACCACAGTTCAAACAAGTGTCCCTTTAAATCCCTATTAATCGTGGTTAGTATTCACTAACCTTTAGGCTCAACCATCTATATAATCTTGATTTTTATATGGTTAATTCCATATCAAAACCTAAGTTATCTTAAAATGACAAATAAGTGCCTACTTTAAAAAGATTTCTTTTCACAGACCCAATGTTTCAAAATTTAGACAAATAAGGACCTACAGTCTAATTTGGTTAACAACCGTGAGTAATATTAATTCTATTACCAAAAATACCCTTAGTCATCATTGACTAATGGGTCTTGATCCTAACATGTATATACATATAGTCTTTCGAGTCAAATCCTCTAACCGTAACCAGATTTGCCTCACCCTTTGATGTGGCCACGTGTCCCCTTTGACACCCCTTAATTGTGGTTCAGATTCACCCACTCCTAGGGTTCACCCACCCATGGTGACCGTGGGAGTGTAGGTGGATTCCCCCATAACCGTAGAGGATTTAATTCATTCCTTTAGCAAAAGCTCATTAAAAACATCACAAGATATATTAAATATGACCATAGGTCCTTTTATCCAAGTCACCATAGGTCCTTTTATCCAGGTCATCATGTGTCCCTTTTGACACCCTTTAATAGTAGTTAAGATTCACCCATCCCTAGGGTTAGGTATTAATGGTTTTAGAAAAAAAAAAAAATTTATTTTAATAATACTTTTTCTAACGACGGTTTAAAAAATGTTTTTTTTTAACCTAAGATAGGTGGGTGTACCCTAGGGCGGGTGAATTCAAACCACAGTTAAGAGTATCAAAAGGGACACGTGGTGACCTCAAGGGTGTAATCGGACTTCGGTGGGTGTACCCCATGGTCGGTGATCCTAACCACAGTTAAGGAGTATCAAAAAGGACACATGGCAACCTTAAGGGTGTAACCGGACCCTCAAGTCCGGTTATAACCGTAAAGACTATAGGTATACATGTTAGGACCAAGACCCATTAGTCAATGATGATTAAGGGTATTTTTGGCATTAAAATCAGATTACTCACGGCTGTTAACCGAATTAGACTGTAGGTCCCTGTTTGTCCAAATCTTGAAACATTGGGTCTGTGAAAGGAAATCTTTTTAAAGTAAGCACTTATTTGTCATTTAAAGATAACTTAGGTTCTGATATGGAATTAACCCATTTATATATATAAATATATATGAAAATTTTAACTCTAGTTAAGAATTTGTAACCGCACAAAACCCTTTGCGGGGGATCAACCGAATAGCGGAGGCTGAAGCAATTCTTTTGGGCTTTGAAGCAATTGTTGCAAATCATTGGGACCACGTTATCGTTGAATCCAACTCCAAGGAAGTTATTGATCTCTTACTGGATCATGTGGCTACTCCCTACTAGGAGATTTATGCAATCGTGGAAGACATCAAGCGGCTTTGGCTTAGATGCTCTAGGCGTTGTTTGCTCCTCAAACTACAAACTCGGCCGCTCATAATGCCACCCAGTTTGCCCTCAATTCTACTATTTGTAATGCTTCCCCCCCCCCCCCCCCCCCCCCCCCCCCCCCCCCCGCCCCGCGCCAAAGGGTGTTCCTATGGCTGGGACTTCTTAAAGCCTTTCTATACATGGTCTTTATCTTTTGCAATAGATTTTTATTCACCAATTTTATTAAAAAATTTGTAACCCTTAGGGTTAATTATTTTTTTTTAAAAACAAGGTTATATTGTTGCCCATATTGACCCTAGAGGAGGGGTGAATAGAGTCTACAGCAAATTCAAATTTCTTTCTAATCCCTTGAGCATAATTTTTTTTTGTGTACTCAATAACACCAGAAGGTGATTACAGAAGGCAAAGAAAGGAAACACACACTCACACCCAACATGCAGACACACACACGACAAACATGCAAACCTCACACGCAGCCTTATAAGCTTCACCCAAGAGCTTCCCAAAATGGGTACCAACCGTTTGGGATGCCATGGAACTTATAGGGGCAACGTGCTCGGATAGACTTCCGATATGGGACTAACACCACCCTAAGGCTTCTTTATTTTTTGGTATAAAATGGAATAGAAACTAAGCAATTCTACAAACAATACAAAACTGAAAGGAAAGAGAAGAGTTAGAGAAAAGCAAACACAAGATGTTCTCGAGGTTCGGCAATCTCGCCTACGTCCCGTCTCAGCATACTCACTTGAAGATTCACCATGATTTACTAATCGCATAATCTTCTTACAAGTGAAGATCAAACATATATGTGCAAGAGAATCCTCTCTCTTGACTTCCACGATCTTCTTTCGGGTGAAGATCTGATATTTACTTAGAAGTGTTTATTTTCACTATTATCTTTTGAGGCGTTGCCAAATTCTACTACGTAAATTTTCAATTTTACAAACTTTTTCCACGTTAGGGTTTCATCAATTGCATAACACACACACATTTCTGGTGTACATTTACATAAATTTAACATGTTTTCTGAAAGTCTAAATTCAAAGTTGTTTTTTATGAACTCTCATTACGTGCTTTAATGTTTCAAGACCCCATATTATAAGGAAATTCAGTAACCAGGAAGCCAAAAACAACCATCGAAGTCCCATTATTGAAAGCTAAAAGGTCCAACAGGCTACATCATCTAGAGACAGGTTACGCATGGGTTGAGCTAGTGACTGAAGAAGACCAAAGAACAAAAGAATTATTCCAAGAGAAATGGACTCAACTGATAAATATTTCCTACAAGACAAAGAAAGAAGTAAGCTTAATTAGCAAAGGCTTGGGGAGATCATGTTAGAAATCAGGGATCAATGTCTTTTGCTTTCTTTTTGTTTGTTTTTTATTTTATAATTTTAAAACTCTAAACCAATTTCCTCTCTAATTAATCATAATCACTCATCTTCTTCTATCCTAACCATCCATTTCAAATTTCTATTTTCCCTCTCTCGCATGGTAACTCTAATCCCCACAATATCTTCTCATATTTTCAAAGGCACAATAAACACACACACATTTAATAAGTGTATCTCATATGGGTGGATTTCAGTTTCAAAAATAGCTGGGCCCATCGAATTACTAATCTTCGACAAATGATGCTTGTGTAAAATAAAAAATAGAATATCTCAATAATTTTTTAACTTATCAAAACATACAATAGTCAGCGGCAAGTGTACCCCTCACTAGGAGGGAGGTCCTGAGATCAATCCGGTGGGAGAGAGGTGAGGTAGTGTACTTTTGTTACTCCACCTGGAACATATAATAACCTATGAACCAGAATGTGCAAAAAACCAATCAAAAGATTACTTAACCGGTGGGAGAGAGGTGAGTGTATTTGTTACTTCCACCTGGAACATATAATAACCCCTACTAACCAGAATGTGCAAAAAATCAAAAGATTACTTATCCACGTGTCTATCATTTTCAAAGCATGAATGTTTTTTTATCTTGGCATCGGATTAACTCTGTGGACAGCCTCAAACAACCCTTTTGCATCCACCATGTGACAAGAAAAAGAGAGAGATTCAGAAGTAGGGGTGATTATTGAACAAAATGTTCGTGAACTACTCGGCCTCGGCTCATTAAAAGCTCGAGTATCATTGTTTATTTAGTAAACGGCCGAGCTTTAACCATTTTCGAACTCGTTTTGTAAACGAGCCGAGCTTGAATACACCCCTACTCGGCTCGATAAAAGCTACATATTAACCTACTAAAACATTTAAAATATACTTATTTCATTTAAATATTAAATTAAGTATATGTATTATCTACTAGTAAAGATTAATAGTATATAATGTATTTTATATGATAAGAATACCCTTTATAAATTATAATCTTATTATACTAAAATTTGAGTTAACACCGGATTTCTTTACCTAGGATAATAAGTGAATTTTTTACCTAATATAATAGCTATAGCCAATACACAAGCTACTCGAGCTTGGCTCGAGTTTTGGCTAGTAAAACTCAAACTCATTTATCTAATAATGAGTCCACGCTTGAATATGATTTCCGTGTTCATTTAATAACGATAAGACTGAACACACCACTACTCGGCTTAGCTTGGCTCGATATCACCCTAATAGAAGTGGGGGAGAAGGCAAAAGCGGGGAAGAAAATGAAAATGACTTATCCCCTTTTTCTCGTCACATGTCAGATGCAGAAAGTCCCTAAGAGTAGGGGTTGTAAACAAAGCAGATTCGGATGGTGGATATTGGTTATATCTGAATTCGTATCTGGTTATATATCCGGAAATCCGGCGAATAGATATCAGATAGTGAAATATGATATCCGTATCCACTCCGATTTAAAATATCCGGATTCGGATAGTATCCGAAATTAATCCGATTAATTTTAAAAAAATAGAAATTAATATTTAAAAATGTGAAAAAAATATATAATTTTTTTATTAAAAAATATATTTTAAATGTTATATTAAGTTTATAAATTTTAAAATATATATATAATCAGTACGGTATTTATGGCCGGATTGGATATAACTGTATCCGAATCCGTATCCGATTATAAACAGATAATATTTTACTATCCGAATCCACTCCGTTGGATACCTATTTAGATAATTATCCGACTAAACGGATTCTGATACAAATTAGATACGGATAATATTTGCATCTGTTTACAGCCCTACCTGAGAGGTAATTTGATGCCTTTATCTTATATCTAAAGCAGTACATTCCCTAATCTCAACCAAAAAAGCAACACGACTTTAGGTGTAGAACCCCGGATCTTTATGACATGTATTAAAAGCCTTAATATTGTTTTCTTAAGCTTTGGGTGTTTATAGGTGTTTGGAATGAAGAAAGTAAGATTATCGAATACTCTTAAGTGTTAACAAGGGTTATGCCTTAGCATACCCTCAACTTTGAAAAGCTCTAGTTCGCTCATAGCTGATCGGAATCGAGCGATTTTTGAATTTTTGGAAAGGTATTTGAACCCTATTTGAGGTTCATGTTTACCATTTTTCTTAATTTTGAGTCGGGATTGAGTCAAAAGTTCGATTTCCAAAGTCGAGACTGTTGAAAATTTGGGCTGTCGAAACCCATTTACAGACCAGTCATCTTTGGAGCCATTTTTGGTAAAGTAAGACTCAAAATTTGGAGTTGTACAAAGCATAAAAGTTGTTCCCCTTTGAAAGAAAAATCCAACACAAGTTGAATCATCAAAATCCAAAAAGGGAGTCAAAAGTTATGGCCGATTTACCGAAGTGCGTTTTTGCAGAAAAACTCGCTCGAGCGAGATCCAAACCCGCTCGAGCGAGATTGATCAAAAGCGAGTTTTTGAGGTCAGGGAGTAACCCGCTCGAGCGAGATGGAAGCCTGCTCGAGCGAGATTGCCCAGAAATGTTTTTTTTTTGTTTTTTCACTAACCTAACACTATATATACCCAATTTTTCGGGGGTCCAAAGTTCCTAACACTTAGAGAGAGACTTTTTGAGAGAAAAAGAAGGAAACCTAGGTTTTCTAAAGGGGGGGGGAATGTGTTTGAGACCAAGGAGGAGATCGAATCCATCAATTCTCAAAGGCTTCCACAGCTTGAACCTTCTTCCTTGAGTGTGGTCTTCCCATTTCCAAGCTCAATCTCGTGTTAGATCAGCCTTCTACACTAAGATTTGATCCTTGCAAGTAAGTAAAACTATTATCTAGCTTTGCTATCTTGCAATAGTGCAAGTATGGTTTTGAATGAGATGTAAGTAAAACCAATATATATCTTGTTATCATACTAAGATCGAAGGAATGATCAAGATGTGATTTAGATTGCTAGGATGCAAATGTAAACTAGACTTGGGGGTTAAAAACTAGAAAATGTCAAATGATTGAATAGAGAGTTGAGATTTGGGGTTTTTCAATAAACATGATTAATATGGTATATGTAAGTAAAATTTAGTACCTACAAATAAGACATGATTTTGAGCATGATGTGAGGATTTAGCTTAAAGGCCATAGTATTGATGATGTGATGAAATGAATGGAAAATCTGTTAGTTCCTATTATTTCAAGTATAATAGCGATCCACATTGTTCTTGTATGAATCACATAAATGTTAAGGCCTTCCATATGTACATGATAATAATCACAAAGCACTCACACGCATGAAAGTCTTGCGAATGATCGAGTTTAGGTATAAGGCATGTTTTTCAAAAGAATCATATAGGAGCTTGTCAAAGGCATTCATAAGGAAGGGGAATAAGTCATAGTAAAGCTCATAAGGACTCTGTAAGAACGCGCCATAATAATCTGATATCCCAAGTTACTTTGGGCGAGTGTTTAGTGGAATGGTAAGAACTGGAATAGATCATCTAATATCTCAAGGTACTTTGGGTGGGTGTTTAGTGGAATGTAAGAACGTGACTAATCATTTGATATTCCTAGTTCTTTGGGTGGGTGTAGTGAATGGTAAGAAACTGCCTATGCAATCCTGATATTCCCAAGTACTTTTGTTAGGTGTTAGTGGAATGACAAGAACTTGACTACTCATTCGGATATTCCCAAGTGTTTAGTGGGTTGTTTAGTGGAATGGTAAGAACTGATAATCAATTCTGATATTCCCAGTTACTGTGGGAGTGGGGTTTAGGGGAATGGCAAGAACTTGATAATCATCTGATTTCCCAAGTTACTGGGGGGTATTTAGTGGGATGGTAAGAAAACTTGTGAAGAAACTCTAAGGTAGTGGGACGGCGCGAGGAGCGCCACTAACCATCTGAGATCTCAAGTACTTTTGGCGTGGTGTTTAGTGGGATGATACGAAGGGCGCCACTAGTGAAGAACTCATAAGAAACACAACGATCACAAACTTATACGAAATCATAAGCATTGCAAGAGACGATGTTGTTCCATAAAAAAGAAAAGTTTAAAAAACGTTTACATGACAAGATTGTAAGCATGGCATTTATGATTAATGACCCTTACGCAATTGTATGTAATTATTGATTATGATAACATGTTAGCTGGGTAGTTTTGGCTCGCGGAATCCATGCTAAAGCATACAATTAGTTGGCAGGTTCTTTAAACATTTGCAATCGGAACAGGGTTTGGAGAAGAGTACGAGGAAGGAAAGGGATCGACGATACCAATGCAGTCACGGAGGACAGAGACTAGTAGGTGGGCCCTATCTAGGAAATACTGTGGATGGGGGACGTGGAGACGGTGAGGTTCTTTTTTGTATTGTGATAGGTTGGGCATGGGCCACCTTTACTTTGTTTTATGTATGTACAAACTTGGAATACAACAGATGTAGAAAAAGAAATTTTTGGGGTACGCTTATACACGACTTAAGCTTCTGTATTTCTTTATGTTTTCCAGGATTATTGTGCCGTGGGTATTTTGACAGGATGGTTTTGCCAGGGTAAGGATATCCACGCACCAAAGTAGACAAAGGGTGGGCTCTCAGAGCTTAGGATCTTAGTTCCTAGGGTCACTTTAGTACTCGAAACCACGACAAACCCCAAGGCATTAGGATTGAGGAAGGCAGTGTATTCAAGTATAGACTAGCCTTTAGTCTAGTCCATAA